>JARJDX010030645.1:0-10753 GCA_030264735.1 Gymnusa sp. GC000175 | reverse complement strand
TTTCTCAAAAACTATTAAAGATATCACCACAAAAATTCATATTTAGGCTTTTAACAAAAATTGGAAGAGCCCAGTTACTTTTGGCTGAAATCCACCAACCGGAAGTGGTAGTTTATTGTTGAGGTTTTTCGGTTTTTTGCAAATATTTGAAAATCCATCAAGTTTATGGAAAAAAAACATAGGAGTACAAAAGTGTCTAAAATTAAATTTGAAACAAATTATCATTTTTTAAAAAATCTACATTTAAAAAAAAAGGTGACCACATCAGATTTTTTTTAAATAAATTTTGGTATTTTCTAACAAAATATTAATTTTTTAAATGAATTTTTGAAATTTTCAATTTTACAGCGAATTTTTTATCCTTTTCAAAGAATATAGATGTGAGACAAAATATATTTGGCATTTTTGCGATTTTACAATAAATATTAGCCTTTTTCGACATTTGAGAAAAAATTTTGACATGTTTTTTTTTATTTCCGAGCGTATTTTTATCATTTTGCAAAGAATTTTTGAAATATTTGAACAAATTTTTTAAATCTATTATAAAATTTTTTTCATTAAACGAATTATTGCCATTCTAAACAGTATTTTTGTTTTAAACGAATTTTTACTTATTTGGACCATATTTTTACCATTTTTAAACGAACTCTAACTTTCTTTAGTAAATTTTTGGCATTTTCCAAAAGTTTTTGATATTTGCACGCAAAGAACAAATTAAATATCTTTAGGGATCGGCAGCACTACGATGCAATGAAAAACGGCATATTTTTTTTCACTTAACAACACTTTGAGTACCACTTATACAATGCTGGTTCACCACGTTAGGTGCCAATGTAGCTCGGTGGTTTATTACAAGAAAACTGTTAATTTATGTTATTTTACAACCTTTTTAATAAAATATGTCAGTTAAAATTAATCATTCAAGTTGTAATCGCTAAATGTGAAATATATCCCAACAAGAACTCCGATCTTACAAATTTATATCAGGAGCACACGTTACAATTACCAAAATTAACAAAATAATCGAGAGCCGGTGAAGTAATGTAATACATCTAAAAGTTGGCTGCTTCAGATTAAATTATCTATGAGTTGAGGTAAAACTTTTTTTAAGCATTATAGACAAAAATAATAGACTCTTTATATTACATAGTTATCAAAACCACGTGTATAAGTAAAATTTCAATTCGATCGGATATCCAAATTGTATTTTGAAAAAATATAATTTTACGATTCAAAGTTTCTAATCTATAATCAGTGAAATAAATAAATTTATCAACATTGCGTTGAAAGATCCACCAGTTCTGTTTGTAATACAAATGCCCCAGCAATTAAAACTCGTTAAATTTAATGAGAAATATTCATGTATAGAGTAAATTGAACTTTCCATTAACAATACAAAATTGTTTCCTTATAAATGTTGCAGCGAAAATTTAATTGCACTATAAAATATGTAATTTATATGCATATGTAATTAAGAATCTATTTATGATCGTAATTACCATCGTTTGATCCGGGTTGCAGGCAAAAAAGTTCTAATTATTAAAACGCTGCATAAGTAATTGCGACGCATTTAAATGTACAACTTAATTAATCAAGAAAAATACTGGATCGCAAATTGTAATTATCTTTACAATTACGTAAAAACTGTCCACGATGCAATAAAGATTTATCTACAAAATTTTATTAGTGCGCCTTTTTATTAATTAAAACTTAATTTATTTTTAATTAAACTTATCATTTATTGATACTCCTTTTATTTATTTGAAATAGTTTAACTTCTTCAAGACAAAGATAAATACTTTATATATATCAATGATTTACCGTGAAATTAAATCATATACTAATATTTATTTGCGGATTTGTAATAATAATTCCTTACTATTTTATTATACCACGTTTTATTAAAATGTTTGCTGGCAAAATATATTTGCAGATTAACTTAGCACCGATATAATGTTGGTTTAAAGGATCAAAAATTTAAAATTTGACAAGAAAAGCATTGTATGATCCCGTAAACCCTGTCAGCAGTCAGTTAAGATGATCAGGGCATCCGCAACATACCGACTTCACATGGAATTATTATGTCCAAATAGAAGGTTTTAACTTCTTTGCCTTGCTTTTAACCTAACTCTAAATATTTTTTAAGCATTTATTATTCTAGCGAAGAATTTTACACTAATTTGACTAAAAATTAACATGAAATTTACAGTTTGAACACAAAAATCTAACACACAAGTCTACGAAGTCTTCCAAGAAATCAATAGGTCTTGTTGTCGCTTTAATAGAAACAAAAAAATGAAAACTAACTGAAATGCGAGATAGACACGTATATAGTGAAAGGGCTAAAGTGAAATGTCACTGGCGACAGGATCTTATAGGTGCAACGTAACATCAAAGGGTATTCACTAGTTGTAATGTTGTATGTAAAAGAAAATGAGCGACAGTGGCGGGTTGTAAGGTCGCAGTCCCTCCAATAAAAAATGACAATTTTTGTTTTAAAATTTATAATATATTAAATAATTAATTATGCGGTATTATAACGTAAAGTATTTGGTAAAATCTAAATATCACAGCGTACCGGGATGCTGCCGTGCGCTAAGCTAGAGCTGCATTTTGTGCAGCCCGCATTGAAGCCCTTATTGGTATACAACGAGTCAAGAAAGTGTAGTGGGGGTATGACATGATATACGTGCATCTGGGGCTTACTTGAATGCAGCTAAGATGGTCGTATATTTGTAATCCTCATCAATTAAATAAATTTCTTTATGAAAATTAATCGACTGTTGTTACTTAAGTAAGCATTACCCGGATTTCCGTGTCTACTGATTTAAATATTGAATTTTATTTGTAGAAATCTATAAAGAAAAAATTCAGTAACGTATTGACAGAAAATAACGTTTTCGCGTCCGAAAAATATTGGAATAAAATATTTGGGACGTATAATAGCACTTCCTTTCATTTTCATTTCTTAGGCTTCAAAAAGTAAAGGTCATATTTATAAAAGAAAATTTAATTCAGATGTATATAAAAAATACAACTGGTTAACAGGTTGTTTTGGTAAAGATGCACTTTTTTGCTTTGCATGTCTTTTATTTGGGGATGATTCCTCATGGTCAAAAATAAGAATTTCCCATTTAAAACATTTAAATGAAAAAATTAAAAAACATGAAAAATGTGCTAAACATTTAAAAAACGTATGTAAACTCTGAATATTAGGTTAGGTTAGATAGGTTAGATTTTTTTTAAACCGCACCCTTACAAATTTACACGAGCCGCCTCTGAAGATAAGCCCATAGAGCAGGTCATGCAATTTAAATATCTCGGTGTAAATAAATTTACCAGTCACGAAAATATAGTAAAAAATCTCACAAGCCAGATGTCCACACGACACCACATGGAAAAATAAACACATGAGAACAAAAAGATCCGCATCTAAAAACATGCGACCTCTACTAACTTATAGTATTGAACTATTACTACTAAATTATAATATTGAAACCAGAGGAGACACTAACAAGACAAAAAATATAATGCCATGGACAGAAATGACGCTGAGGACCATAGCTAGCAAAACTCTTGGGGATCGAAAATTAGACAAACCTGTGAAGTTCAAGATATAGTAAGTGGGGTTCAAGGTATAGTAATTTTGGAAACAGCGCGGAAGATAGAGGCGCAAACTTTTAAAACGAATAGATACAAACAGAATAGAGTGCATTATGTTAAAAGGAAAACCAGAAGGACAACCCCCACCCGGAAGACCACCAAAGAGTTGATGGTATACTTGCAACTGCTTTTAGCAAAAAATGCAATTATAGTCTGTAACATATCTATGAATCTTTAGGGTATTGAATGGATGGTTTAGCCACGTTGGCTTAACCAACTTGAAAATTAAAATCTTTTATCGACTACTTGATAATCCGTCAAAACCCAAACAATCTAGTGGTGTTCAATATATATCAACACTGCAATAACAGGACAATAACCTCCCACCCATCCTGATAACGAAAGCGGAACTAATATTACGGAAATTAAATATAACCAAGCCTTGTAACAAAATTCAACCCAATTCCTATACAATCTTCGTTTAGCCCTCCAAATTACGGACAGACGATTTGGCAAACGAGGTATATAAAGACCTAAAACAGTAAGTCCACCAAAAAACAGAAAAAGGTTTGGGAATCAAATTAATAGTAGGAAACGACTTCCACAATAAATAAGAAAAATCAATAGAAAAACCTGCTAAATCAGAAAAAAGAATCATACCAAAAATGGCTATCAACTAATACGGATCATGATCGAATAGAATATCGAATAAACATAAAATTTGCATAGCTAAAAATGAACAATGGCAAAACGTGCGGACCTGGGAAATACTAGAACCAATATGGCGTGGAAAACTCTAAAAAGCTTGCGCACTCACAACAAATATAGAGGAGATACTAGAATTATGCAAACATAACACCAAAAAAAAGTTCTAACATAAATTAAAACACTATTCAAATATACTAGAACAGAGATGCCTGACGAGATAGCACACCAGAAAAATTGATGCAAAAGAAGTGTACCGAGCCACAAAATCGATGAAAAGTAACACAGGTACTGCGCTCAGTGGCTCAGTGCTAGTAAGAGCACTAAATTTTGGTTTACAGCTTCTCAATTTGGTTCATCGGACTATAGGCGATTCAAATTAATTTTTCCCGCCATATTTTATTGCTCTTAATTGGTAAAAGAGGGTTATTACAGATTATAATAATAGTAACTTGGTGGTTTTTTTGTTTGTTTTTCTGTGGGTGGGCTCTTTTCTGGTTATTTTTTTATGCTTGGTGAATTTGTAAATATCGTTTAAATATGTAAACACTTATGAATTAAATAAAGTACCCACCACGGAAGAAGTACATTTTTCTTCGCTAGAGGGCGTATCGCTTAACCAATATAAAAACGGAGACAACTTTCTAACAAGCTCTAATACTCTATAGTCTATACTAACTAATACAATAACTGATTAACTGAATAAATAATTGTTTTTTGGCACCAACGGAATAAACGATAATAAACAAATTTTTTTATTAATAATAACAACTGATTTTCGAATTTAGATTTTTGAATTTAACTCATCCGCTTTTGCTCTCGGATGTTAGAAAGGATTACAGGGCAAGCACGATCTTAGAATTGGACATCGTGATGATTGTTTGATTATTGTTGAAAGTGCAATTGCCCGAGTGCAATTCGCAATAATGTGCTAAGTGGGGAGAAAAATGCGCTTAAGGCACGTTTCATAGCTATATACATACTTCTTCCCCGCTTTATTGCTTCCTCTTCCTTTAATTTTAAATACATTTTTAATCAAAAGCATGCACGAAGTTTGAATCGTTACCACGTAATAAAGAATTGATTGATTCAACGCGTAATCTTGGCAGTATTTTATTAAACATGAAAGAATATATTTCACGTTCATAAAGGAAGAAATTAACAAATGCGATATTATAAAAACTTAATTTTAATTGAAATCAAAATTTCTTGTGATATTGTGTTTCATCTTTTATTATCATACAACCTTTTACAAAATTTAAAAAAATGGAGGTGAGGTCACCTCATAACTTTCATTTACGAATTTAAAACATATCCGTTACTTTTTAATTGAAACATAACTATATTTCATTCAATAATTATCAGATAATTAGGTTGGCAGTATGTCTCTGCATTTCCTTAAAATGTTGGCAATAACTCCGCTAGTGACATCCGTCACTTTTGAATGATATAAAACCTATTTCATTAATTTTCAGCTGATTATAATGACAGTATGTCTCTGCTAATTGATGGGAATAAATTCAAAAAACCGTTCCTTAATAACGAACAAGGATAAGTTTATAAAATGTAAAATTTTTAAAAAATGACAACAAAAAAATTTGTTGCACATTTAATTCTAAAAACTTTTGTATGTTTTTTTTTCATAAAGTTGATAGTTTTTCAAAAATTTGCAATAAATTACCAATTCCAGTTAGTGGATTTCTGCCAAAAGTCACTGGAACGTCCCAATTTTCGTTAAAAGCTTAAATATAAATTTCCAGGGCGATCAGTTTAGCCGTTTGGGCTGTAGAGACGACGCAGACAGACACACACACAGACAGACAGGCAAACACAGACAGACAGGCACACACAGACAGACAGGCACACGCAGACAGACACCACTTCAAAAACAACATTTTTTGAATGAGGAAAGTCAAAAACGGATATTTCCGCAAAAAATCTCGATTTCGAAAATTTACCCGATTACTATATTTACTTTGATGATTTTGAAAGTGCGAACTATGTGATACGCAATGCGATAATAAACGATAGAAATACAATTTTAGCAAATTCCAGTAAATTTTAGGCGTACCGCGAATTTTTGCACCTTATATTTCTTATAGGACGAAATATGGGTGTTAGAAAAAAACCGAGTACATGGGAAGGAGGAGAATTAAAAGGCGCATTGTGTGATTACAAAAAAAATTAAAAGAAACTCCAGTCGCGGCAAGGAAATGAGGGGAAAACTGTTTAAAAATTTAAATTTTTGGAAGTAAAAATATTTTTTTTTGGTTGATAATAAAGGCGTCTCCCAGATGTGGGGGCACTTTTTTATAAAACCGACTTGCCTCCGTCGAAATATGGCAAAATTATGGACCTATTTTGGGCCTATTTTGCGTTTTTCAAAAATTGCGATTAAATTTTGAAATTCAAAAATTCTTATCGGGAGGGCGGAGACGAAATTTAAACTTTTAATCAATACAAATTGTGCGCCGGTTCATCCTTAACCCCAATGCGGCAGGCAGATCTCCATGCTTCAAAAACTAAGTCCTGCGATTTAGCTGAAATGGACCCCTGAAAACGAGCCCAAAAAGAGAAAATTCTTTTTTACGACCCCTAAAAAGTAAAACAAATGAACGAAATTTTCGTCTTAGAGGTTTCTCGTCAAGCCCTATCGAATGCAGTTTTCCGCATTTCGCTAGGTGGTGCGACGACAAATTTCAAAAGTACCTGGACGCTGTACCGTTGGTCATACAACGTCGTCTCGAGACGTAAGAAGTCAACTTTTATGGGCTATCTAGTCTCTAGTGTTACTATGTAGTGTAAGTCTAAAATATTGAAGAACTAAAATCGTGCAACATTGAGGCGCATTCGGAAGCCCTAGAATTTCAGCCAAAAGTCACTGCGACCACCCAATTTTTGTTAAAAGCTTAAAGATTGATTTGCAGGCCGACTAGTTTAGCCGTCTGTGCTGTAGAGATGATACAGACAGATAGACACACAGACAAACACCACTTAGAAAACAACTTTTTCTGAATGGGGGCGAACACAAAAACTTCTGCAAAATTCTCGATTTCGAAAATTTTCGCAGTTACTATACTTTCATTTACCAACTGTGAAAAATATCATAACGTAGCTTATGGTAAGGACCAATACAATTTCTTAATAACTACAAAACTTTTAGCTTAGCAAAATTAATGGCAATCTTCAAAAAGCCAAAACTGCCTGTATAAAATTTAAAAAACCTGTTAAAATAAAACATTTTCTACATTTAAATTAATTTTAAACTGTTTACAAAAATTTAATGTTTGGCGCTTTTAATTAGTTATTAAATTACTAATTTGAAAGTTTTGTTGTTTTCTGCATAATAAAATAAAACATCAGATAAAAGATCTCATTTTTTTACAGTGAAAACATATGTCATCAAAAAAAAAAAAAACTTTAATGAGGTGCTTAATTAAGTTAACACCTATGAAAATTTAATTAATACGAAAAACTTTAAAATGTATCATGCGCAGGATGTGCAAAAATTACTGGTCTTTATCGGTATACAGCAGCAATAAAATAACTGCATCAATTATGCTAGTAATTAATTAAAATTTAATTATTTAAATAGGGAAAATTCGTATCACTTTATGTTTCTTTAAGATTTTAACACAGGTTTCAGCTGAAAAAGCGTATCATATTTACCTGTGGGAAATTAAAAAAAACTTCTTTATTTAATTTTCTTTAAAAGTATCTGAAAAAATTTGAAGTTTGATGCTTTAAATAAGTTACATATAGAATAAAAACCATGTAACAAGCAACCAATGAGAGTACACGAGATAAAAGATCTCATTTTCTACATTGAAAACATATGTCACTCATCATTAAATTCCCATCCCCACTAATTCTCTTCGTCCTATATAGGCCTTGAGAATGCTCCCTGCAATGGCGAGCGAAACGTTGGCAACAACCAATAAACATACGCGACTTAAACCCGTAAGTAAGAAAACTTACATCGACCTCAGTCGCGAAAGTCTAAATTCTAAATTATTGGACTTTATCGTAGCAATAAATTAACTGCGCCAATTAAGCTCCTAAATAATTAAAATCAAATTATTTATACAGGTTTCAGCGTAAAATAATTATTTTGTTTACCTGTAGGGATTATACAAACTGTTATAATAAAACAACTTCCTTCATTATTCCTTCAAATTAGGCAGCAATAGACAAATTAGGTAACTTTTTTTTAAAACTGTAATTTTTTGCAAGCAAAATGAAAACCACACGATTAATGGCAAAGATCTCATTTTCTACATTGAAAACATGTGTCCCGAAAATAAAAACATCCACAGTTGTGCAAATGTAAATAATAAGGAAAATTAAAAAATGTGTTATACGCATCATGGATAGAAAATATTGGTCATTATCGTATTAGGATAGCAATAAATTAATCTTGTCAATGAAGATCTTAATTGGGCATATCTCGTAAAGCTGGAACAAATTTTAAAACTGTTACAATAAAATATTTTGCATATTAGCTGTAATTTAAGACTGCTTCGAAAATGTTAAGGCATCAGCCAGCAATAGAACTTTTTTATATTTAGTTATTAATTGCGAAATTATATATATATATATATATATATATATATATATATATTCAAAATGGTTTAATGGTCTAGTATGAATCACACAACAAGAAAAATCCCTAAATAACTCTTAATTTCTGTTTTTTGTATCTTACAGCTGATATTTATAAAAAAATTTATAAAAACAATTTACAACTAAAGTTAATATTTCATTTTGGTGTATTTATCTGTAGGTGCTTTAATTTTATTCGTAAAAACACCAAATCTTTCCTATTTTACTTTTGATAATTCAGATAAGAGTACTTTTTAAAATTAATTTCTCATCTTAATTGGTTCAGTTAAAAAATTGCTCAAACATAGGTACACAACTTAATACAAGTGATACATTTTTATCATTTTTAAAATTTTTTCAATTATAACGTAATTACAAAAAAAAACGCTTATTAAGTCGTAATCATTAATTGTTTTTTTTTTGTAATTACTTTTTTTAATAAAGTATGTACATAACAATGCAAAATTTAAAGTCCCTCTATTTTGTGTATCTAATTTTGCTGCAGGTTTTATTAGCAAAAAAATTAAAATAAAATTTTTATTTTTATTGCTGGAAACTTCTCACCGGTCCACTTTTCTTTTTTGTTTTGTTTTAAATTTCAAGTTCTCCATTTAGAAAATATAAATAAAACAAAGGTTAATGCCATGTAAAAGAAAGCAAAGATTTTATATTTGGTAAGTTTCGTACAAGGTTTTATTTTCGCTCAATTGTTTTGCAGGTGAATCAGTAATCGTGGTTCGCGAATCTTTTGAAATACAGTTGTTGAGAGATCTTTGTCCATATTGGGTAATAGCAGGGAGATAATATGGAGAGGCCAGAGGCTGTCAGAGACCCAGACTCTTCGGCTGGCGCATGCAATGAGTCATGCGAAACAAGGTCGCCCTCACCTACGGCAATATATTTTTTGCGCCGGGCCAAAAAAGGATTAGACCGGCAAAAGGGAAGCTCTTTCTTCTTTACCATACTATAAACTGCAAGAGTTCAACGATGCTCCTTATCTCGCGAGTTTATTATTAGACAAGTAATAAATCATCAATCTATTTATGCATGCTGTACGGAACACGCGCGCAGAATAAATAATTAATCAAAGGGTCGTTTGTTGATGGGCGATGGCTAATAATTATAGGTCGCGGGATTATTTTTTCACAAGATTCGATTCCCAACGTCTCAGGCTTCGATCCGTTATTACCTCCTACTTTTCATTAACCTTTGAACCAGCATTATCACCTAACCATGTCAAAATACTCCCACAAACAAAAGTTTAAAAATAGAATTAAATACTCATTTGCATTAGAATTAAAATAAAATATAAAAAGAATAAATTTGTTTTTAGTTCAACAAATTTTGAATTTTAAGAATTTTTGTCGATTTTTGAATTGATTTTGTATTAATTTTTATAGAATTTACAAATATTAAATTTAACCCCATTCCTAATATTTAAATTTAACCTTATTAATTAAAATAAATTTAACCCCATTATTAAATAAAATTTAACCCCATTAATTATATTAAATTTTATCACATTTATATTATTAACCTCCTAATTAATTTCAAATAAATTTTTGCGTTGATTTCATATTAATTTTCATAAAATTTACAAATAATAAATTTAACCCCATTAATTAAATTAAATTTAACCCCATTAATTAAATTTAATTTAACCCCATTAATTATATTAAATTTAATCCCATTTATATTAATAACCTCCTAACTAATTTTAAATCAATTTTACTTTCATTTACAAAGTAAATTAAAGTATAGTAATCGCGACAATTTTCAAAATCAAGATTTTTGCGGAAATATCCGTTTTCGACCTCCCTCATTCAAAAAAAGTTGATTTCGA
>JARJDX010030628.1:0-20614 GCA_030264735.1 Gymnusa sp. GC000175 | reverse complement strand
TTATCAAAAATGTTGGCAGATAGAACATAATAGATTTGAGATAATGGGTATTAAAGACCAAAATCACCGCTCTTTACCTAAGGTCAGGTCTGGGTCAGTAATTATTTAGAATTAAAACAGAATTAAGCCAGGTTTAAAAAAAAACAACTTCCAGTGGTATTTTATTATATCACTGATAAAATAATATACGAGACAGTTATATTAAACACTATTATCCTTTTAAGGAGTTCAATTAAGGATGAGGCTTTAAAAAAAATTAAATTCTTGCATGAATTTTTTGATTAATTTAAATTGTTATCAGAAAGCAATAAAGGCTAATGATGGTGTATTAAAAGAGTTTATGTAAAGATGAAATTATGCAATTAAACACTCGAAATCGCTGCGTTTTGTGTTTTTTTTTTTTCTTTATTTATTTTTCCGTTGTATGCATGTGTGTATAATCGAAAAAGCTGCGCTCATAAAATGCAATAAGTTTGAAGACAGGTAGGTTAATTTATAAACCCGTCTTGTCTGCTGGTCACATTCCGCTCTCGTGGTGTAGTCTGAGTCACATATCGCA
Organism: Gymnusa sp. GC000175; assembly: GCA_030264735.1. Classification (NCBI taxonomy): domain Eukaryota; kingdom Metazoa; phylum Arthropoda; class Insecta; order Coleoptera; family Staphylinidae; genus Gymnusa; species Gymnusa sp. GC000175. Next base: position 20,055 of record JARJDX010030628.1, on the reverse strand, counting down.
GCCGATATTATATAACATACAGTCTGCACGATTAAATAACGGCGCTAAACGTTGCAGAGATTTGTTCTTTTGAGCGAAGCGACTGGGTATGATTAAAAAAATATATAAAGTCGACTTATCTTTATCATCCCGCAACTAATGCACGAAACAATGGGTACCATTTACCTTTCATTAATCAATTGCAGTGGTCTTCAAACTTTGTCGACTTACTTAAACCTTAAAGAGACTTCGTGAAATCCCAAGGTTTCGCGGAACACAGTTTGAAGACCACTCCTCCAGCATAATCATTAATTTTCAGACGCAGAAATTCATTAATAAGGTCGATGCTCTTAATGTATAATCACTGGCGCATATCATTTTATAAACATTCAATTGCTTTACCTTTTACTGAATGAATGCATTTAATAAAAGCCATTTATGCAAATATTTAATTAATTTGTTGAATGTTTTTCACGTTTTTATTACGACCATTCATTACATTTCATATCTCAGTCAGCCACGCTTTTATCTTATGCTGAATCTATTTTTCGTCCTGTTAGTCCAGTTGCTTATCTCATTTTATGAGATAACAATGTCAATAAATTTAAAAAAAATTATTTCAACAAAGTTGTGTGTTAAGATAAACATAGGATAAAAAATATAATTTAAAAGGAGCAAAATGTTTAAAAAATGTAGTGTATATCGTGCAAAATTTTGAAAAAATAATAAATTTGACAAAAAATTAGGATTGATGTAGGCTACTTTAATTACTTATGCTTCACAGATTAATTTCTGAATTTTTTCATTAGGTCTATTAATAAGGGAGAAATTTACTAATAAATTTTCAATCTTTTTAACGCACGCAGCCAAATTCTGCAATATGTCGTTTAATTTAAGAATTAATGAACGATTAAAAAATCGATTTTTTTTTGTGAAAGTTTTGGTTAATGCAAGTAGTGGTAAGTAATTAATAAAAAGCGGAACATCACTTTGATTACAATTTTTAATTAATTCCCGATAAAAGCAATAAATATCGTTTCTCCTTGATGTTTTTTGTATCTTGTACACATCTTATGACTTTTGATAATTCATGATTTTTACTGTTATTTTAAATATTAATTAAAAGACTGTCTAGTGGCTCAATACTCAGCAATAGAGAACTAAATTCGGTGGGTAATTTGATTACTCGACATTGAGTTAACATAAACCATTAGACATACTGACGTGGGGGGTATTTTATTAATGCAAAAATTATTTAATTAGACAAAAGATTTCATGAATACAAGATAAATCTTGTTATGCACAACGCACAAGCCGAGTCATTAAAAAATAAATTACGATCAATAAATATTTGTAGGCGGAACCAAAATATAAAATCCATAATTTCCGCTCAAAAGGTAATTAAAATAGCCTTATTATATTATGCCAATACAAAAACCGAACTTCATTATTTTTTACAAGAGCTATAAATGCTTCTCGCAGAGAGTTGCACGACGAGCAATATTGTTTCTTTAAGCGATCACCACCAGAGTAGTGATAAACGGCGGCTAGCACATTGATTTTGAATGTGTGTTCGAATTTTATATATACAGTCGAACTTCCCTAAGTCGAATCATCATAGTTTACGAAAAAATTTTCGAGATATGAAAAGTTCAGGTTACAAAAATAACTACAAAATGCGACTTTGATGCAAAAATTTTTCCCCATTTTTCACAGTTAAAATAAGTGGTAATAATTAATTAACTATTTGTTATTAATTACAAATTAATGATCAGTTATTCAAAAACTTTCTGGTAGATAAATTTTAATTTTATTGATTTACCAAGAAATGCACTGAAATTCATAAAATTGTGATTAGAGCATTCGTATAATAAATTTAAAGCAAATCATAAAATAAACTTGAAACAAATCTTCACAGAAATCGTTATTATATAGCATTTTAAATTAACTGCGTAAACTATTTTAATTATAAATGATAAAATTAATTATATATTTTGCGTTTTGCCGTTACATCATGCAATGAAATTAGAATCATCGCGCGCGGTCTACTCTTTATGACATAATTTTCATGCTTTTTTTTGTGTACGTTTTTTTTGTTGTTTGTTTATGCATGACTACAACATGTGTCGTGTGTAAATTGTGGTTACAACGTGGTTAACATTTCCAGTTTGCATAAATTACAAGTATAAATACAAATTTATGAAACTCTAATTATTGTCTTAGTGTCTGCCTGTTAACCTGCGTATAGTAGTTAGTCACCTGTACAACGCCTAGATTTTCATAAAAACAAAATTAACCTCCAGACGCTCAAATTAACACCAAAATTTTTGTCATACATGATAGATCAAGTCTTCAGGATATTTAATACTAGACTAGCGCTTGACGCGACACCTCGTGGCGAAATTAGTAAGTTGTCAATAAAAGATGCATTTGCAAATTATGTACAGTAATTAAATTTCCTAAATCGAACCAGTAGTTGATTAAAAAAATTAGTGATATAGAAAATTCGGTTTATAGAAAAAACTACAAAATGCGATTTTAATAAAAAAATTTGCGAAAAAAATCAGGATATAAAAAAATTTGGTTTATAGAAGTTCGACTGTAATTAGTAAAATATCACATACACATTATTTGAAACCCGATATAGAGACCGCACGTGATGATTCCTAATCCACCCACACTCTAAAAAAAATTGAACTGGAGTGCATCTGTGAAAACTATAAATAAAGGTGCAAGATATTTTTATACCCCGTGTTTATTTGGTTTTAATTATTTTTTTAAAAGGAACAACATATCATTGGAAATTGAATTCCAAATACAATTTCAGTGATGATATCACATCCCGTCAAAAACATTAATTGTAATTATAAATAAACAAAATAAATATTTAGAGACTTTCCTAACCGCATATGTGACGACATTGAAATGATTTTATGGTTTAGTAATTTGTAATAATGAAAAAATTACCAAATACATTTGAAGATAACATATTTTTATATTTCGTGATTAACAATTTATACAGTCGGTCTTTCATAATTTGAACTTCTATAAGTCAAGTTTCTCTATATCTCGATTTTTTCGCAAATTTTTGCATCAATATTGCATTTTTTAGTTATTTCTGTAACCTGAATTTTCCATATCTCGAAACTTATTGGTAAGCTATGATGATTCGACTTGCGTCTATATGGAATATTTCAACCGCACAAAAGTAAAATTTTTCATGACGTTTTGTACGATTATATTAAATCATAACCATTTCGTTCTAAGACGAAAACATTGTCTATTAATAAATTTAGTTACCTACGTTGAGAAAGTTTAAGAATTTTGTTTTTAAATTGCTTTAAAAGAGTGTCAAAAGTACGTGATATTCGTCACTTACATGATTTTTTTTTCTTATATAAAAATACATAAAAACATTTTTTTAGGAACGTAGAAAACTATTGCATGGGAGGTGAAATAAGTCAAAATTTAAAACAAATTAAAATTCCTCTTAGAGACTTCACAAAGCGTCATCAAAAATTGGCAATTTTGCAGCTGAAAAGTAGCGAAGAGTTCCACCTTTACTTGAAGTCTAATCCAGCTTTAGAAAAGATTTCTCTGCAATGGCAAGCGAAATCCGAAATGTTGACCATAAGCAATAAAACTACAGTCGAACTTCCATAATTTGAACTTCTATAAATCAAATTTTTCTATATCTCGATTTTTTTTTCGTAAATTTTTGCAACAAGATTGCTTTTTTGCTAATTCTGTGACTCGAATTTACTATATCTCGAATTTTTTTGTGAACTATGATGATTCGACTTAGGGAAGTTCGACTGTACTCGATTTGAACCAGAAAGTAAATAAATTTACATAAATATAATTACTTAACGGTTGTGACTGGTCAAAAATTTCTTAAATGATAGAAAAAAATTCTGTAATAAGCGATCATTAAGATGATATGAGTCAAATTACTGTAAAAGACCAAAAAACCTGCAAATATTAATTTTTACCAGGAAAACTCAGAAACTAAAAATCATTAGATCTTCTTTGGTCGTATTTGGATAATATTTTGAAAAAAATAACATATGATAAGGTTAAAATTGATTTTTTAATTCTTTAAGCATAAAAATATTATATTGGATGTATTACGGTTTTTTTTTAACTTGATTATCTAAATATTTAGATATGGCCAGCCCGTATACAATTATGTAATTAAACCCGAAAATAAAACTCTATAAATAAAATTTCGAGTAATTATCTATACAAGCATAGACTGAAGAGTAGACTGTTTTGTTTACAGGGCATTCCGTAGTTTCCACACTGCATTTAAAATTGAAAGTTAATTTAATTTACTTCATTCAAATATGATTAAAAACTGGATTTTTTTTATAAATTTTATTTTAATCTTAAAACAAGAAAACAATGAAGTTTTCTTTAATCATACTATGCGCCTTTGAATTCTCTTTCGTCCTATGGACTCGGTTTGTTTCTAACACCTATATTTCGTCCGATGAAAATATAAGATGAAAAAATTCGCGGTACGCTTAAAATTCTTTGAAAATAACAAAAATATATATCTTCTACTCTCTCTCGCACAAGTCGTTTTCCATATGACTCTCTCTTTCGCACTCATTGCCATAATTTCATCAAGCCTTTTTTTAAACATTTAATTTTTTTTATAACAGAAACAAAAATTGCTTTTGAGACGTGTAAATCATCTGAATGAATAAAATCTTTTTGCCCGAGGTGGTAGTTTAAATGTTTCACAAACTATTAAGTTTATGGAAAAAAATAGAAGTACAAAAGTGGTTAGAATTAAATAAATTTTGTTCTTGTCACTTTTTTAAAATTTTAAAAACTTATCACTGTTTGGCTTTGCAACATTTTATTTAATTTATTCCCATCAAGTAGCAGAGATATACTGTCATTATATTCAGCTGACAAATAATGATATCAAAGTTTAAAGTGACAGATGTCACCATTGCCAACATGCATTTCACAACAAAAATGAAGTTGCAGAGATATACTGCCAAACTAATTGGCTGATAATTACTGAGATATAATTATGTTTCAATTAAAAGTAACGGATGTTTTAAATTCGTAAATGAAAGTCGTGTAGGGATCATACCTCCATTTTTTTTTACTTTTAAAACTAGGGCGGAAAAAATAATCTTGCCTGTAGCAGCAAATAGTCTAGCGCCGGCCCTGCATAATTGGGTTTAGTTTACAATTTAAGATAACTGGTACAAAATTCAGAGTGATGTAAGTAACGTAACAAATTTATAAACTTATTATTATAAATAAAACTATAAAACCAGCGCTAAAAAGCATGAAAATTGAAAATAATTTTCCGGAGACTTCAATGCTACGTTAATAAACGCCACGCTACGAGTAAAATCAATATTGTATAGCAAATATTAGTCAAACGATTTTTAAAAAATATATTTTTTTTATATTCTGTAATTAGGATCAAAAATGATATTTTTACAATAATTAATATCATTATGTAAATTTTCATTCTCCCTGCATCCTGCAATGGCAAGCGAAACGTTGGCAACAACCAATAAAAATACGCGACTTAAACCCGAAAGTAAGAAAATTTACATCGACTCAAGTCGCGAAAGCTTAAATTCTAAAATAATATCATTATGATTTCTAGAATAAAGCAAGTGACTAAATTATGGAACAAAATCGTTAAAACTTAAAAAAGCAATTTTTGCGACACTATTTTGTTTTTTATTGACATATGTCAAACCGATAACGTCATTGTTAATTTCCGCAAAAATTTCGAAAATTTTCCTTTTTACAATATTTTTTTTACTTCGTAAAGCAACTCCTATCATAAAGTCAAAAACCACGTTTAAAAATGTTAATTATTTCACGAGTTATAGGAGAAAACAAAAAAAAACAGTTGCCCACCGTTTTTAATTAAATCGCAATATCTCGAGAAGTTTTTATTACGATTTTTCCAGAATTTGAAACAAAATATCCGTCTTCAACTAGCTTAAGTTACCCCAATGCGGCAATTTTATATTTTATCTCCAAATATATACAGTCGAACTTCCCCAAGTCGATAGTTCACAAAAAAATTCGAGATATAGAAAATTCGAGTTATAGAAATAGCAAAAAATGCAAAAATTTGCGGAAAAATATCGAGATATAGAAAAATTTGATTTATAGAAGTTTGAGTTATGGAAGTTCGACTGTATTTGTGAATGCAACTATAAATTATATCGAAAAAAGAAAAACGTTTAAAAATAAAATAAGTCTCCAAGGAATTGTATCATTAAAGAAAATTTAAACTTGGGATTTTAAAAATAACAAGAAATTCAACTTCACTAGAGCTCTGTAAAAGTTATTTTGATTAAAAATTTGTCCAAATTTTTAGACATAATTTTCAAAGGTCCAAGGCGATTTTAAATTTCGCTTCAACATTTTAAACCTCCAAAATAAAAAAATAAAAATGCACGCATCCTTAACGAAATTTGTATGCAATCAGTTCGTGCACGCTTAAAAATTTTAACATCCTTTTGAAGTTTTGCGGAAGATTTTTATCTTTCGGTCCCGACATCACTTAATCACTTTCCAGAGTTTTGGGCATGCAATGCACATACTTGAATACATTAAAGAGCATGTAAATTAAAAAAAAAAAAAAAACAAAAGACGCATTAAGTAAAAATAATTTTTTAAATTGTAGCTTTTAAGATTAAATTGCAATAAAAAAAATCGTGTTCTCCACTCGACTTTCTTGTTAGTGAAGAGTCAAAAAATGGTAAATTCTTGTTGAAACGAACTTTGACATGAAATCCCAATTTAAATTTCTACAAATTTGCCAATTAAAAAAATTGAGTGTTCTCCACTCGACTTTCCCGTGCAAAAATATCAACCAATAAAAAATTGTCCTAAAAACTTTTTTTTATTAACTATTTTGAAGAAAAAAAAATTTGATTGTGGCGTTCAGTAGCTACAGCTCTTTGCTGTAAAGCCAAGATTGTGGCTCGTTCTAGGTTCGAGTCCTGTGCTGGCAATGAAATATTAATTTTGCTTTATTGTTATATTTTTGGTCGAAAATATTTCAACCCTACAAAAATTCAATTTTGAGGATATATTTAAATTTAAGGTTATTAACCCGAAATTTTTATATTTTCTTGCATTTTCATGAAAAAAAAAATGTTTTATGTAATTTTTTTTATAATTTTTAATATATTCATTTTGTCCGATTAAATTAAATCATGGAAGATGGTCATAATATGGCCGAAACCGGTTACATTTAATAAAATATTTTGAGCAAGTACAGTACAACTAGTATTTTATAAAAAAAAACCTTAAAAATTTTCACACACACAAAAAAGACTAAGTCTAAGTCATAAGCGTTTAATAAATCTGGCAAAAAGCAATTTGATAAGAGCTTTTTACACAAATTTACATTTTTTTGGAAATTTTAGCTTACGCTCGACTTTTTTGGTTAAAAGCTTAAAAATTACTTACCTTAGACTCGATTTCTTGCACAAACGTAACAAAAATCAAAGCCGCGGCGAGGATAGCCGCCCGGCAGTATCCCGACCGCAGCGGCATGGTATACTGCTCCATGTTCTGGACCACTTAGATCAGCAGCCTTTGCCCCCTCCACAAGTGACTTAAGCCACCAAGAAATCCCTCAATGTAACCTCAATTTAACCCCTTTAAACCCTTCCAAGAACACCGAAATCAGAACCAAATCTACAACACCCATGGAGCCTCCTTCAGCTGAAATTTCAACCTGGTGCATGCCATAATTTCGCTGAAATTACCATTCAAAAGAGTGTTAGTTGTAGTTGCGGAGATCCGAGCTTGGGACGTCAGGGGACAAATCCGCCTGTGTTGAGAGACTTCAGCTGAGGGCTTTCAGTTGCGCGATCTCGCGTGTGTAGCATCACGTTGTATTAGTGCTGTGGTCCCCAGCTAGGGGAAAACGGACGAGATGAACGTCCACGGAATCCAGTAAGTTAATTTTTTTTCTTAAAAGCTTCGCAACTCGTTGTTTCGCTCAGGCAAGATTGGATAGAAAACTATTAAAATGATAAATAAAGAGACTTTAATGATGTAAGAAGTTTTTACTGCAGATGAATTCCTGCAGTCCTGTAGCGCGCCTCCAAAAAATCACGCAAGCTTTACGACCGCACTTGTGCGGTATGGAAAAATATTTTATCTCCGCGTGCGCGATTTTTTTCAGCACGAAATTTTAATTAATTTTAACTACAAGATTTTTTTTTTTAATACAAAACCTAAATTAAATAATCATAATTTAAATTAAATTTATTAAAATTGTCATGGCTTTTACCCAAATTAACTAAATTGTGGCAAAAATTGATCCAATTTGATTAAATTTATAACAATTTTGGTCAAAATCATATAAATTTTAACCAAAATCACCAAAATCTAATCAGAGTTATTGCAATTTTGGCAAAAATTGCCTGAATTCGGACAAAAATTAATCCAATTTGATTATATTTATAACAATTTTAGCTAAAATCATCCAAATTTGAAACAAAATCACCAAAATTGGTGCAATTTTAGCAAAAATTAACTAAACCCTGATAAAAATCGATCAAATCTCACCATAATCATTGCAATTTTTACTAAAATTTTTATCAACATCTAAATTAGGTAACAACAAGTAAAATAAAATTAGGTAATATTGGACAAAAATAATAGAATAATTAAAAAGATTTGGATTGTTCTCCACTCAACTTTCTCGTAAATAAAAAATAACGTCACCCATAAAAAAATGTAATAAAAGTTGTTGCAGTAACATTTTTGCAGCAATTTTTAAAATTTTGCTAGTAAATTTTTTTTGTAATCATTGATGAAGGTGGCGCTGTAATTGCAGAAAAAACAAATCTTGCGATAATTTTTTTCAGCGATTACAGCGCCTCTTAAAATGATAACAAAAAAGTGTTTCAAGTAAAAGTTATATATTTTGTATCGTAGAATCTAAAAGTACAAAAAAGGGGTTTTACATTAGAAATTTCAAAGTTGCCCCCCTCCCCTATCCACCTACAAGGGGGACAGTGGGTCGCTTTACTTTAGCATAATTAAATAAATTTTTTAAACATACTACAGGCGTGTTTTTTTGTTCTTTTTTTAATTGAAAGTGTATTTATTTCTCAAGATTTGACTGCTTCCAGACTGTTTATCCACCCAGTTATGTATGTATTTAAAACGATGAGAACAAACCAAAAAAAATGAAACGCGATTCTAAGCGATAAAAAATAAAAATATCGTATTGTGTTACCTTAAATTTGTTGCACACAGTAATTTTAATCAAAATGCCAAAAAATTAGCATTAAAAGTTCAGTCCGTGAAATATTGGGATTTGATAAAAAATATTAGACAACTGTTTCATTAATAAATTTTGAGCAAGCAAAAAATTTTTCATACCGTTTTCAGTTTTAATGTAGAGACAAATCTTTAGGAAAGCTAATGTTTACACATCTATTACACTATGGTGAAACTTTTATTTTCATTTCCGTTTACATTTTTACTTTTTCGTAAAGGGATAGTGCAAAAAAATGGAATTTTATCAAATGTCGACGTTTTGAGGTTCTCTGAATAAGAATTGACCATTTGGGTTAAATTAAGTAAAGTAATTTAGGATGCTCAACAAATAAATGCCAAAATTGCGTTGAAGTAAATAAGAATTTTCAAAACACAGTCGAACTTCCATAACTTAATGTCAAATTTTTCTATATCTCAATTTTTTCGTAAATTTTTGCATCAAGATCGCATTTTATAGTTATTTTTGTAACCTGAACTTTCTATATCTCGATTTTTTTTGTAAAATATGATGATTCGACTTAGAGGGGTTCGACTGTATTATGATTTAATCAAAAATAGTTTTTCAACTGTTTTTCCAAATTTTTCCAATAATTCGTGAAGTAAATAATATATTTTTAGGGTGCTTTTAATTTATTTTTGTTTATAATAAAGCGCATCTTCTTATAAGATTGCAAATAAAACAGATTTAGGTCTTTTTAGTATGAAAATTAGTTTTACGTAAAAAAACAAATGGGACTCAGCATTCGGAGATAGAACCACAAATTCAATTTAAAAATTAAATACAGTTGAACCTCCCTAAGTCGAATCATCATAGTTTACAAAAAAATTTCGAGATATGGAAAATTCAGGTTACAGAAATAACTACAAAATGTAATCTTGATGCAAAAATTTGCGAAAAAATCGAGATATTGAAAAATTTGACTTAAGTTAAGGAAGGTCGACTGTAATTACATTTTGGTGAAGATAATAATATTTTCCTTTTAAGCAAAACTAAAAATATGCGTAATTTCATTGAAATTGTAACAAATTACAAAATAATTATCAAAAGATTAAAATTTAGCCTAACAATAATAATAAATATAAAAAAATACTAAATAATTAATTTGTAAAAAAAATGATAAGATTAAGAGGTCATAAATTACATAATGAACACATTTATTTCATTTTAATTAATTTAATACAATGTAAAATAATTTTTTTTCATGAAAATATTTTTAATTTTTTTTACTTGATTGAAATTTGAACGTGAATTGCTCGATTTTTATTAAACTTGTTTTTAAATTGGGTCAAGTTGGCCATAAAATTGGGTTATAAATTAAATTATTGCTTATTTTATAACCCCTTTATGTTAATTAAAATCGCTTTATATAAAATATAAAATCATTTAAAATATCTATATAATAGAAAAAAATTATCAAAAGTTTTGAAGAGTTGTGTACTGCGTTTAATCTTATAACAATGGCCGTGCAGCCGGTAATATTTACAAAAGTTATCGAATATATACAAAATGTATTTTTTAATAACATAGCAAAGTCGCAAAAATATTATATGTTTGTTAAAGTTGCTAGATTTAATTTTATATATAAATTTAGAATAGTGGACTAAAATGTTTAACTTAATCTTAAATTGTATATTCATTCTTATTTTTCATTTTTATTAGTGTTTAATTGAACCAAATTGTAAAAATGTTTTGAATTTGGGCTTGCCCGTTTACAATAAAATAAATAAATAAAGTGAAAACTATTTTTAGTTTTGACCAATTTTCAATTTTTAATGGTCGACGAAGATTTTCCGGCGTGTCAATTTTGACAAAACTCAGGGAATTTAGAGCAAATTTAATTGTTATTAACATAGCAAAATCGCAAAAATATTTAATGTTTGCTAAAGTTGCTAGATTTAATTTTTTTACATAAAGTCAAGTAAAAACTATTTTTAGTTTTGACCAATCTTTAACTTTTAATGGCTGACGAACAATTTCCAGCCTGCCAATCTTGTCGAAATTCGTGAAATATATAAAAAATTTATTTATTAATAGCATACTAAACGCACAACAAAATTTAATGTTTGCTAGAGTTGCTAGATTTAATTTTATACATAAATACAACCAAAAACTATTTTTAGTTATGACCACTTTTTAAATTTTAATGGTTGACGAAGAATTTTCAGCGTGTCAATCTTGACGAAACTCACGGAATTTATAGAAAATTTAATTGGTAATAACATGGCAAAGTCGCATAAATATTCAATGTTTGCTAAAGTTGGTAGATTTAATTTTATACATAAAATCAAGTGAAAGCTATTTTTAGTTTTGACCAATCTTCAACTTTTAATGGCTGACGAACAATTTCCAGCGTGCCAATCTTGTCGAAATTTGTGGAATATATTAAAAATTTCTTTATTAATAGAATACTAAACGCAAAAAAATATTTAATGTTTGCTAGAGATGCTAGATTTAATTTAATACATAAATACAACCAAAAACTATTTTTAGTTATGTCCAATCTTTAACTTTTAATGGTCGGCGAAGGATTTCCAGCGTGTCAATCTTGACGAAACTCATGGAATTTGTAGCAAATTTATTTGGTAATAACATAGCAAAGTCGCAAAAATATTCAATGTTTGCTGAAGTTGCTAGATTTAGTTTTATACATAAAATCAAGTGAAAGCTTTTTTTAGTTTTGACCAATCTTCAACTTTTAAATGGCTGACAAAGAATTTTCAGCGTGCCAATCTTGTCGAAATTCGTGAAATATCTGGCAAATATTATTATTAATGGGATATTAAACTCGCAAAAATATTTGACGTTTGCTAACTTCGTTAGATTTTGTTATATACGTATTAATTTAATATCATTATTTACATCAAATTTTAGGTATTCATTGAAATTATTTATGCACATCTATTAGTAAAAATAGATTTTTGATGACTTCATAAACAATAAAAAAAATGCGCACATACTCTAATGATCCATAAAAGAAGAAATGACATTGCAACACGAACTTGACATTCAATTGTCTTAAGCAACAAAACGATTAAAGCAAAAATTTTAAAACCACATCAAATGAATTTGTGCAGGATATTATTTCTACTTTTAATCAAAGAAAAATGAAAAAGGCTCAGTCGATAAAGAAAATAAAATCAGATTTTAAACATTCTTATGTTGACGTTTCAGTAGTTCTTTCAAAGAGTATGGAAGATTAGTTTTTGGACCAACTATGATTTCTGAACAAACTTTACAAAAAACTCAATTTTTTTTTCATTTTTATTATTTATTATTATTTGATTAAAAGTATAGAAATAAATGGAATTTAGAAAAGAAAAGAAAACTTACACATCCACATAATATTCTGCACAAATTCCTCAATTATTATTTAAAAAATATGTATAAAAAAAATTTCCCTATTTAAATGTATTTGTGGAGAATTTTTCCCACTATTGGGTCTTTAATTATAAAATTTTTCATTTTATTTCAGTTTCGTGGCGTCCATCCTAACATTATCTGCGTGGGCATCGGGGGTAAGTATTCTGACTAATATCAGCACAGTAACCGGAAACAACCCAAAAGAAAAAAAAAATACAATCTCAAAGAAGGAGAGATCATAAACGAGCCGCCCTTAACACATGTTTCACAAGTTAACAAATGACCCAATATATCATCGCCTTAATAAATTATTTGCATAATTTACAAGCTGGGATTTTCAAGTAATTCAAGACCGACAAATGAGACCGCAATTTATTTCAAGTTTTTATTATTATTATTATTATTATTATTATTGGTCTCTATTAATTGCTCCGATTGCTAAAACAAATTTTGATACGTAGGTATTTCTGAAAATTGTGACTGCGATAACATTGGATATTTGCACATACCTGTCGTAGTTATTTAAACATTCATACCGCCCTCTAACACTATTTTAATCATAGCTCCACTTCGCGATGGGCATGAACATTTCACAAAGTGGATCACTAAACCTAACCTAACGAAAAATTAGGTTCATATCTTCTTCTTCCCTCTTCCAGTTCACCCCTTAGTCCTCTTCTACTCCCTCCTATGCGTTTCTTCTTTTTTCTCCTCTAGTAAAGCCTCTTCATCTACGTCTCCTTTCTCCTTCTCTTCTTCCTTATCTACTTTGTCATCATCTTCTTCCTTTTATGCTTTTCCTCTTTTCTTTATATGTACATAACCAATTATTCGTTTAAACTGTATGTGCAAATAGCGGCACATTCTATGTATTATAAAAACTTGTATAAAAAAATGACTACAGCCGACCTTTGACCAACTTTAATGTCATTATTATTATTTAATTTCAATTTTTTTATTTGATCCCTAAAAAGGTAATCTAACAACCGAAAAAAATATAAACAATTCGGACAATTTTATTTAAAAACTTTTCACATTTCATAATAATTCCAAAGGGGTTATCGTCTCCGCCTTTCTAAATGGGACATCCTGCTCTTGATAAGAAGAGATAGCGATGCCAGGCGAATAAATATATGGATCTTTAATGAGCTCATCAAAATACATTAATCATTAACGTAATAAATTTATATATAAATGAAGACCATTCATTAAATTTACAAAGTTTTCATACTTAGCTCACTAAGTCTCCTTCAATAGTTTCTATTTTCCGCTATTTTCTCCAACCTTTCTGTTCTATTCCCATGTTCCTCTTCTATTTCTTCTATTTTGTTGCTTACTGTTTCTCTTTCCTTTGGTTTGTTCCACCTGCTTTATGAACCCCTGTCCATACTTCTGACATGTCATACCACTTCAGGTTCAGTTGCTTGTTTGTTATGATGACCTGCTTTAAGTTGGGGAATATCTCCTCGTTCCTGGTTACGTTTGATACTTTCCGAAGAAATTTCATTACGTTCGTTCTTCTATGGATTTGCTTCACAAAATCTATTTCATCGATCTTCAATTTTGTTATCATTGTTTCCAATTAGTTTTAGATTTCCCAATAATTGCTTCTTTCTTTTGTCTTTGTTCCAAAGATGACTAAATTCTTTCATCCCAAAATTTTGTCTAATTAGAAATTTTATGCGCAGTTTCCCATCCAACCATCCTTTCTTCCTACAAATATGCACTTTAAACTCGTTGCTAATAAAATTCAACTAAATCATCAATATTCTTAAGAACATTTTTGTTTAGCAATGGATGAGCTTCGGTAATGAAAATAGAACGGGTTTGTATGGCAGACCCGACTACAATAGACCACCATACAGTGGTGGAAGCCAAATAGGAGAAAGTAGAGAGTTCTCGAGTTCGGGATCTACATACCCAGGAAGTCCGTATCAATCGGGCAGACCTTATAGTAGCAGTTACGATATTTTCGACGCGCCCGGAAGTGCTTACGGACCCAAAAACGGAAGCGAACGCTGCATACCGAAATGTTTTGCAGAAAAGGGTGCAAGGGTAAGCGCGCAAACAAGTGTGGAAAATTTTTACAGAAAATTCGGAGAAAAGTGATAACCAACGTGACCTTGTAACACCAATTAAAAAGACTGTTAACAAAACCATTGTCAACTAAATTGAAAATTAAAATGCCAAAAATCCATAAGGTTATTTACCTAAGCAGTCACGTGGTCATTATCTATTCTTGATGGGTCTGGACAAGGTTTTGATTCATTTTTGCTTCACAGGGTTTTCCAGGTTTACCTGGAATGCCTGGCGAAAAAGGTGTGCGCGGTTTTCCTGGAGGTGAAGGTATAATGGGACCTAAAGGAGACAAAGGCGATTCCGGACCTGTGGGTCCACGCGGACCTAAAGGTGAAAGAGGAAAAACTGGTGTCCCCGGTTTTCCTGGAATCAACGGAGTACCTGGAATACAAGGAGCAGCTGGTCCGGCTGGTATACCCGGATTGGATGGATGCAACGGAACTGATGTAAGTTTTTATTTTTCGTGTTCTCTTATTATTCTTCCATTTAGATTTTTTTATTTATTAAGTATTTTTTAATTTTTTTTTCAAATATAATTTTAGGGATCTCCAGGTCTTCCAGGAGCTGAAGGTTCACCTGGTCCTCGTGGTTTTCCCGGAAATCTTGGCAGCAAAGGAGAGAAGGGAGAAGCTGCTCATTGTGAAATTAATTTGAAAGGACAAAAAGGTGAACCTGGTCGCAATGGTGTACAAGGTCTAACTGGATTACCGGGCCCTGTAGGACCAAGCGGACCTCCTGGTATAAAAGGGGATTTCGGATTACAAGTAAATTTCTTGGATTTAAATTTTGATTTTAGGGTAACTTTTTTATATTTCCCAGGGTCTTAGGGGTCCGTCAGGTGATAAGGGGTTAAAGGGAAATATGGGTATTGGTTATGAAGGTGTTAAAGGGCAGAAAGGGGATAAAGGACAAACAGGACCTAGGGGTCAATCAGCTGTTATGCCTTTAGTAAATAAAGGTGTACACACGATAGGACCAAAGGGAGAAATGGGCGATAAAGGGGACAAAGGAATGACTGGTCCAGATGGCCAAAAAGGTGAACCGGGAATGGAAGGTGATAAAGGTACACCTGGTCCACACGGTATGAACGGAGAGAAGGGTTTACCAGGTGCACCAGGACCAAGAGTAAGTGTTATTGTGTTTTATTCCTTATTATGGTTTCATCTTTTGTCATTGTTTCTGAAATTTGGAGTATGTTTGAGGGTAATCTTCTAGCCAAAACTCTTAGCCCTCACTACACTTTTTGTACCGAACCTCCCCCCCAGAACCCAGAGAAATGCTCTACCACGCTCATTGTTCCATCATTTACCTAACCACCTCAGGTGGTGGACGAAAGACAGCACAGTACTGGTGCTTACTTCAATTTAATTTAACTGTAGACTAAAACAAAAGCAGAAACCTTAATAAGCTAAAAAATAAATTATATACTATTTAGTTATTAAATAAGATTCATATTACTAAATATTATTTAGGGTAGAGATGGTTTTTCGGGACCACCAGGAGGTCCCGGTCAAAAAGGAGATCGAGGTTTCGACGGTTTGCCTGGTTTACCTGGTAGACATGGTTTAAAGGGAGAACCGGGTAATGACGGACCAACAGGCCCGGTTGGTCTTCGTGGACCAGCAGGTCCGCCAGGAGGCGGAAAAGGACGACCGGGTCCACCAGGTCCGCAAGGACCTCGTGGATATCCAGGCCCCATGGGACCTAAAGGTATGGATGGTTTCGACGGAGATTCCGGTCCTAGAGGACCAATAGGAGAACCCGGCGGACCTGGTTTACCCGGAATTCCCGGACAAGAAGGAGCTCCTGGCGACAAAGGACACAAAGGAGATTCTGGAGCGGTTGGTTTTCCTGGACCCGTTGGATTAAGAGGTTTCGTTGGTCCACAAGGGCCACAAGGACCTAGAGGAAATCACGGAGAAAAAGGACTTTCAATAATGGTAAAAATAAATATATTATTAACATCTTGTAAATATACAGAGTTAGGACAAAATTATAAAACAAATAATAAACTATTTACTATATTATATTATCAGTATTCTGCAAAAACCAGACAAACTTAAAAATTTAAGTTGTGATATTTATATTTTTGGCTATATGCCAAATTTACCCGAAAGTAAATTTAAAGATATCATTAGCAATTTTTTAATATTTAACCATAAATTTGTGCCAATTAGAAAAAAAATCTAAAATAATTTATTTTGGAACAATAGGGACCACGTGGAAGTGATGGTATGCCTGGCAGAGATGGGGAAAAAGGGTTGAAAGGCGAAAGAGGTTATCCAGGTGGAAGAGGTGCACCAGGAGATGCTATGGAAGGTATTCCCGGAGCTCCTGGTAGTGCTGGTCTGCAGGGTGAAAAAGGAAATGCTGGAAGACCTGGAATTCCTGGTAGTCCAGGTATTCCAGGAGAAAAGGGTGATATCGGCGGGCGTTGTATTGATTGTTTACCTGGTGCGAAAGGAAGTAAAGGTGATAGGGGTACTGATGGATTTAATGGAGCAATGGGACCGCGCGGACCTCCAGGAGCTATGGGTTTCCCTGGAGAACCCGGACAAGATGGTCTCCCTGGACCAACGGGAATACCCGGAGCACCTGTATGTCGCAAAAATGTAAATTTTAAATTTAATTGCAATCAATTGTTTATTTTAAGGGCAAAGATGGAATTCCTGGACCTCCTGGTATTGATGGTTTAAAAGGTGACGCTTGCTTCGTACCTCGTGATTTAGTTCGGCCACCTAAAGGCGAAAAAGGTGAAAGAGGTTATCCTGGAAGGGATGGTCCTAAAGGTGAACGAGGACCAATTGGACCAGCTGGTCCAATGGGAATGCCCGGTTTTCCAGGGCAAAAAGGCGATAGGGGTTATAATGGTTTCCCAGGTCAAGAAGGTCGTGATGGCACCCCAGGCATACCCGGACAAAAAGGCGAACAAGGATTAAGTAATAAAGGTGAACCAGGTATACCAGGTATGCACGGACTTAAGGGAAATAAGGGCGACCCCGGATATATTGGAACTAAAGGCGATCCTGGACAGTGTCCAGTACCGTTTACCACCGGATTTAAAGGTGATAGAGGACCACAAGGTGAAAAGGGTGAACCTGGTCCACCTGGAATAAATGGGTTACCAGGAGAAAGAGGATCGCCCGGTTTTTCAGGAGAACGTGGTCAACCAGGATTTACAGGTCCGCCTGGTCCAGTAGGTCCTCGAGGCTTACCTGGACCCAGAGGAGAACGAGGTGATAATGGCCCACTAGGTTTCCCAGGAGAACCAGGGAAAGATGGCTTACCTGGTATTCCCGGAATTCCAGCTCCCAAAGGAGATAAAGGTGAGCCCGGTATACCTGGAATAGGACCACCCGGTCCACCAGGTGCTTTCGGATTAAAGGGCGAGAAAGGCTTGATAGGATTCCCCGGAAAACAAGGACAAGACGGTTTGCCCGGAATCCCAGGTCCAGTTGGTGAAAAGGGCGATATTGGCGCGCCTGGTTTAAATGGTTTTACGGGAATTCCTGGTGATAAGGGTGATACTGGCCCAATTGGCCCACAAGGTGTGCCTGGCGCACCTGGACGGGGTGGAATTGATGGACCTCAGGGCGGACCAGGTCCAAAGGGAGAAGAAGGTCGAGCTGGTTTAGCTGGTATGCCTGGCATGAAAGGGGACACTGGAATAATGGGTGCTCCTGGGATGAAAGGTTTTCCTGGACCACGTGGAACTCCTGGAACCCCCGGACCACCAGGAATGGATGGAAATCCTGGAATGAATGGCGAGAAAGGAGATATAGGATTCCCTGGACCTCAAGGCTTATTAGGCCCACCTGGACCTCAAGGATTAGTTGGTTTACCTGGAGAAAAAGGAACAATGGGTCCTGTTGGGGCTCCTGGAATTCCAGGACCCATGGGATCTCCCGGACTTAAAGGAGACTTGGGTTACCCGGGAAGAGGTGGTGAAAAGGGTGAACCAGGCATGGCATCTGAAAAAGGACAAAAAGGAGAACATGGCATGCCAGGTATGAGAGGACCCGAAGGCTTCCCTGGTCGTCACGGAATTGCAGGAACCAAAGGAGATACGGGTCCGTCAGGAATTGGAGTTCCAGGCCCACTTGGCCCGAAAGGTGACCAAGGCCCACGAGGCTTAGATGGATTCCCAGGCACCCAAGGATTCAAGGGAGATGCAGGTCTGCAAGGCTTCCCAGGTTCAAAAGGCGAACGAGGCTATCCAGGCGAACGAGGAATGCCAGGGTTGGACGGCAAAGACGGTTTCCCAGGAATGAAAGGCGATAGAGGATTTTCAGGGCCTCCCGGTTATCAAGGTGGACTAGGAGAAAAAGGAAATCCAGGAATTAACGGAGTTGATGGTAATAAGGGTGACCGTGGACCAATTGGTCCTCCCGGACCTTTTGGATTCCCAGGACCTAAGGGTACAGATGGAGAACCCGGTTTGCCGGGCCCGACTGTGTCTATTAAAGGCGATAAAGGTGAACCAGGACCCCCTGGTTTTAGTGGAAGACCCGGAGAAAAAGGTGATCGTGGTTACCAAGGATTACAAGGTTTCCAAGGGGAAAAGGGCGATTTAGGTTTCCCAGGAGTAACGGGACCTGCAGGTCTTCCCGGTACTTCCGGAGCTAAAGGTAAATAAATCTTTTATAAAAATAATTTCTAGTTTTACAATTAAAAATCGGAGCACAACTAATATGAGGTGACATAATATGGTCGTGACCCTAACCTAACCCAACCAACAATTGTGATGTTTGTTTTATAATCTGAGTTAGCGTGAGAAATTTTGAAGTGGAGATTTTCGCGGTAATTTCCATTTTAGAAATGAATTTTCGAAATGGTTTCTGTCTATGTGTCGTGTGCCTGTCTGCCGGTCTGTGTATGTTTTCTCCACACACCACACGGCTTTACTTATTGGCCTACAAGTTTATTTTGTAGCTTTTCATAAAAATTGGGAGGAACCAGTGACTTTTGGATAAAATTCATAAATCAGAAGTGTTACTTTAATAATTAGGTTGACGAAAATTTGACAAAATTCACATAATTTAAAAACAAAATTGTCCCAAAGTTCGTTTGAAATCGTACAAATTTCATGAAAATAATTGCAATTGATGTGTTTCTATTAGTTATTGTTAATAAATGTTTATTTATTTTAGGTGATACGGGATATGCGGGTCCAGTTGGAGCTCCAGGTCTCACAATGAAAGGAGAAAAAGGTTTACCGGGTTTGCCTGGCAAACACGGCAGGAATGGAATATCTGGAGTTCCGGGTGAAAAGGGTGATAAGGGATTACCGGGACTCTCAGGTAAACCGGGTAATCCTGGATTACCAGGCCCCATTG
>JARJDX010030614.1:0-13387 GCA_030264735.1 Gymnusa sp. GC000175 | reverse complement strand
ATTTAACGTCTAAAAATGTGGGGGTGAAAAATTTCCATTTTTGAACATTTTGATCTCATATTTAATTGATATTTTCCGCGGTGCCAGCGGGTCAAATCTAATACTATTTTTATCAAATGTATAAAATGAATTTCCTAATAACATACCAAAACATAAAAATTTTCCAGTGTGTCATTTATTGTCTAAAATTGTTTGTTTGAAAAATTTCCATTTTTCGACAATTTGATCTCAAATTTAATTGAAATTTTCCGAGATTTTGGCAAATCAAATTTAATTCAATTTTTTACAAAATGTATAAAATTTATTGCCTAATAACACACCAAAACATGAAAATTTTCCAATGTGGAATTTAACGCCTAAAAATGTTTGTTTGAAATTTTTTTATTTTTGGACATTTTGATATCAAATATAAAATATCTTCAACCAATAGAAATAAACTATTTATTAAAATTTCTTTAAAACCTTTAGTTCACCAATAGAGAAATACATTTTTTAAATAGAAGTTATTTAAATAAAATTTCAAATACCTCTAACCAATAGAAATAAATTATTTATTAATTTTTTTTATGAACCTTTATTTCACCAATAGATAAAATACATTTTGTAAGTTAAATAAAATTTAAAATATCTTCAACCAATACAAATAAACTTTTTATTAAAATTTCTGCTAAAACCTTTAGCACAAGGTAAATTACATTTTTAAAATAGAGGTAAATTAAATAAAATTTAAAATATCTTCAACTAATAGAAATAAACCATTTGTTAAAATTTCTTTAAAACGCTTAGTTTACCAATAAATAAAATAAATTTTAAAGCAGAGACGAATTAGATATAATTTCAATCTTCAACCAATAGAAATAAACTATTTATTTAAATTTCTTTAAAACGTTTATTTCAGGGGTGTCCAAACTTATTGCGGCGAGGGCCACGTAAATATGCAAATTAAAATATCTCAATATGACTTTAGGAGCATTGCATTTTATTTTTTACAGTAAATTACAGATACATCAATAGTAAACAAACATGGCTAAATTAAACATAATAAGAAAATTATTTCCGGATAAAATCACTTGCCGGGCCGGGTGTGGCTTGTGGGCCGTAGTTTGGACACCTCTGCTTTATCGTCTTAAGATTGTTCAGCTCTACTAGACTAGTTAAACACATCGCAATGAATTACCTTTGTTTTGTTAATTTTAATAAAGTAATAAACTCCTTCCATTATTTCGAAAAACTTTTAAGTGACTGGAACAAAAATTCTCACATAGGCCCCATTTTCAAATTCATTTGTTTTAATTTTGCTTATTGTAGTTTTAAACTCACCTTTGAACGTTTCTATTATTTCTGAATGGGAACCAAGAATACCAAAACAGAGAAAAAGTAGTATGATCTTCATTTTGCCACAAAGTTAATAATGATGTGTACTTAAACAATATAATTATTTACTTCAATTAAACATCCTTGGAGATTAAATGGTTTTATTTTATTATTTTTTCTATGCCATGAAAAATTATCTTATCTGACAGATATTGATTGATGATTAAGATCATTTAATCCGCGAAATATGGTTGATTTAAATTTTTAAATTATAACATTCAGATATGTACATATCATTAAAGTATCGCGCAATCTTTAGAGAAGAAAAAGAACTGATACAAAAGTGTTTTGGTTTATTTCTCTGCAAGTTTTTGCTTATGACTTTCTATTTATTGTTAAGGAAACTCACTTCTCGATACAAATTTTGTTACAACTTCGATACCAATCTCATCAAAAACCGTAACACAAGCCTTGCTATAAACCTCGATACAAATCACATTACTAACCATAATACGAACCTAGTTACAGAGCACGATATAAATTGCGTTACTAACCAACCAACGAAAAAATCTAGTTAAAAAATCTCGATACGTATCCCAAAACAAATTTTGAAGCGAATCAAGTTACAAACCTCGATATAAACCTAAATCAAATATTGTTAGAAACCTCGATAGGAATCCAGTTACAAACCTCGTTTTAAACTACGATACGAACTTGGTTATTAAATACGAACTTAGTTATTAAATACGAACTTAGTTATTAAACTTGAACGGAACCAATATTTAATTTCTATGTAGATTGCTAAAGTAGGCAACCAGTCACACTCAGTTGACTCTTCTAAATTTCAATAGGTTGCATTGGGTGTATAAAATTTTGCTAATAGTTTTTGCGTGTATATAAATTCTTTAGCGAACGTGATAAACGTCTTTTGTGTCGTCATTATTTAAAGTGATAGCACGTTCGTGACTTATGCAGAAACAACTCTTGGCCACAAGTACTTAGCAATCGAAATCGTGCTCCAGAACGTAACTGGTTTTTCTAAATATAGGTAGGATGGATGTTATATTATTTTATTAAGACCCAAAAATTTCCTTGTCTAGGCGACTGCATCAGTGTAGATGGAGTATCGTTTGATTTATTATTAGCAATTTTTTTTTGTACAGCTACCTTAGAGTTCACAAAGCGTATTCAGATTTGCAATAATCGTACCATTTGTATGGTTTAGAGATTGCTGGATTTTTTTTGTTTTCTAAATATAGCACCACGTGCAACTCAGCTATTATAATAAGCACATATCAAGCAAACAACAATCGATTTCCTTTCATCTAGCAATCAACGTGAGATCGATCGGTTCTTCTTTAAACTTAATACAAAAAACTGGCACAAACAATACGGCTATACACATACTTCTAACTTTTTGGATTAAAAAATATAATGGGTCATCAATACCTTTAGTCCATCTTAATCAGCCAGTCCAGATGCTATTATTTCAGCCCTACTACAACATGAGAGAGAAGCACTGGCACTAAGCAAAATTTTAGAACTAGTCTGGCAACAAGATGAACCTGGACGCAATAACTACGGTCAGCGAAGACATATAGATAAAAAATTCCATCTCCTTTATGCCAAAAACGATAGAAAAACTAATTGATAAGCACATCAATACCAACATTCATATCTGTCGGATAAATCATGACCACCTTAGTGCAAAAAAATCCGCTTTCACTTAAAACCAATTTTAATTAATAACAATGACTTAATTTTAATAAACGATAAACTTAAAACGCCAGTGGTAAGTTGTAAGCTGAAGGAGAACTGATTTTATATTGATTGCCAGGTCAAGGAAGATCACACGGGAGGTTACGGGAGATCAAACAAGAGGTAATAAAAGGTCACACAAAAAGTTACAATGGTATACATAAGAGTTCATGGAAGGTCACACGAGAGGTCATAAGTTGTCCGACAAATAGTCACACCAGAAGTCAGAAAAGATCACATGTTAGGTCACACGAAAGGTCACGAGAGGTCACGAGAGGTCACAATTGGTCACAAAAAAGGTCATAAAAGGTCACGGAAGGTCAAACAAGAGGTCACGAGAGGTCACAAGAAGTCACACAAGAGGTCACAAGAGGTCCAACAAAAGGTCACAATAGGTTACACGAGTGGTCACGCGAGGTCACAAAAGGTCTCACAAATCGTCACGAAAAGTCACGAGAGATCAAACAAGAGGACTGTAGAGGTCACGGAAGGTCACGTTAGGTCACGAGAGGTCACAATTGGTCACATAAAAGGTCATAAAAGGTCACGGAAGGTCAAACAAGAGGTCACGAGAGGTCACAAGAAGTCACACAAGAGGTCACAAGAGATTACACGAGTGGTCACGCGAGGTCACAAAAGGTCTCACAAATCGTCACGAAAAGTCACGAGAAATCAAACAAGAGGACTCAGAAGTCACGGAAAGTCAAACAGTGGGTCAAGGGAGATCACACGAGAGGTTACGGGAGGTCAAACATAAGGTACTGAGAGGTCACCCAAGAGGTCACAATAAGTCACATGAGAGGTTATATAAGGTCACACAAGGGATTACATAGGGTCACATAAGAGGTCACGAGAGGTCACACTAAAGGTCACAAAAGGTCTCATAAAAGGTCATTAAAGGTCACACGAGAGGTCACAGGAGGTTCGACAAAAGGTCACAAGAGGTTACGAGAGGTCAAAAAAGAGGTAACGATAAGTCACACGAGAGGTAACGAGAGGTCATGAGAAGTCAAACAAGAGGAAACGAGGTCACACAAGAGGTCACATAAGAGGTCATGAAAGGTCAGACGAGAGGTCACACAAGAGGTCACGAAAAGACAAACAAGAGGTAACGAGGGGTCACCAGAGGTCAAACAAGAAGTACCTAGAGGTCACAGAAGGTCAAACAAGAGGTAACGAGAAGTCACACGAAAGGTCACATAGGAGGTCATGAAAGGTCACACGGAAGGTCACAAAATTTTCGACAAAAAGTCACAAGAGGTCACGATAGGTCACACCAGAAGTCACGAAAGATCACACGTGAGGTCACACGAAAGGTCACGAGAGGTCACAGGAGGTAATAAAAGGTCACACGAAAGGTCACGCGAGATCACATGAGAGGTCATGAGAGGTCATGAGAGGTCACACGACAGGTTACGAAAAGGTGCAACATAATAGCCAAATTGCAGCCCAGTGAGATGAAGAAAATCGAAAAAATCTTAGAAAGTCGAAGTCAAAACTTTAAAAACGGTTTGCACATTCGTACACAGCATTCTTTTGCGAATTGACACGATCCCTCAGTTTAAAAAAGTTTTAAATTTGGTACTTTAAATTTTTATTTTCGGAAAAACGGCTAAGAATTTTTATAAACGGCTTTTACTTCTGTGATGCACTTTTGATCTAGTATACAAATTCAAAGTTTCAGCACAATTGGACGGTCACGAGAGGTCACAAGGGTTTACACAAGAGATCACAAGGGGCGTTCTGGATTTTAGGCATTCGGGATTATAGTATTCGGGATTCGGGATTTTGGGATTCGGCAGTTTGGGCCGCACCCTTTTGTATGCCATATCCATTTGGTGTGTCATGTGTAATGGCGAGTGTGCCACCTACATGACAAGGCTCGCACGGTGCTAACGAATACATCGGCAGGCAATTTTTTAGTTCTGTGCAAATAATTCACGCATATAGCATGAGAAGGTTAATTAAATCTTAAAGACTGAGTTACACCGTCCCAAGTTGTTACAGCAGCTCCATTTAGATGGACTATTAAATTGGCTATTAGCAGCATGGGAAAACTTCGCAACGCGTTTTTCTCAGACATGTTATTACAATATTTAGTAATCGTTATTGCGATCGAGTTAATAACGCCTCTACATTCCAATTTTTATAAGTCAGAAACCGCGATTAAAAAGTACTGCATTATTTGGTTGCTTGTTTTTTGTCAAAACGGTTTTTATACACTCCACTAACTGATTAAACCACTCAGCTCACATTGTAACCGCCAAGGTGTTTTGTTACCTGAATTACGACAGTGGCGCCCAACGTAGGGCGTGAATGTGAGTTTAGTTTGAAATAAATGTTCTGTACAGTTGCCAAACGTGGAAAAAAAAACTTTGACATTTCGAGTAGCTTAATACATATGTACTGACAATTTTGGAGCTTAATTTCATTAATTTTGTAAAAAATTATTGCGAATGCAATTAAATCAAGCTACAATCATAAAAAATTTTATACAAAATTAATGAAATTGAGCCAAAATTTTCACTACATATGACATAAACTACTGGAAATGTTAAATTTTTTTATTCCATGTTTATTAATAGTACAGTACGGTTATTGCAAACTTACACTCATATTCAGGTTTTGATTTTGGCCCCACGTTGGGCGCCTTAACCAAGCAAGTGACTTTAAAGCCGATTGAGAAACAAAAACGCAGCTCTCTAAATGAAACACAATATGTTAAAGTAAATTAACAAAACTTTACTTTATTTTTTCAAATAATACAATTATTTTCCATGACAACCGTCACAGATGTCTAAATGTAAATGTAGTATTTATAATTGGAGGAAAAACCTCGGACGCTACAATTATAATTTTTATATTTTAATTATACACACAATAATTAACTTTGGAAGCATTTTTCTAATATTTCGGTGAGAATACTTCTTTCTTCAGTCTTGCTGAGTATACCGTTCAGAAGGTCCCTAACAATTTGACTGATAGTTGCATCAATTTGGTCAATATTATCACCAAGCCATACACTTAAATCTTCAGCAAATTTATTAATTGCTTCGCTTTGATTTACTCCATCGACAAAAACATCGCCAATATCAAGCTACAATAAACAAATGAATACAAATGCTAGTATTACCAACCTAAAGTGTACGAACCGTCGCACTTTCAAGTGAAGGTCTAATGCTTAGTTTAGAAACACTAACTTTAAGGTTGGCTTGTGCTTTAATCTCAATCACAAATTTAACAATACTTCCTTCAACATGCCCTGAACCTTTAATGTTATGTCCAAAAGCATTTATTTCACCATCATAATCAGCTGATAAACTTCCATATGGCCATCCTATTGTTATTTCAACTTTGGCACCAATTGGGATGATTGTGATTGAAGTTAAGAGGTGAGAAACATCCCAATTGGTTATACCATTTACCATTAGATTACGTAGATTAAGATGTCCACTAAAATATATTAAAATTCAGGTTTAAAATGTTAATCAAGGTGTTAATGCATACGATATATCTTCATTGCCTATAGAACTAAGATCAATGTTAACGTTTTCCAATTCCAAAGGATCCATTGAAGGGAAACCAATTTCTTCACTTCCAGCTCTAAGTAGATACTTAACACATTCTATCGTGGAATTTAATTGTTCCTCGATGAAACGGTTTAATACATCGGTGTTTTTTCCTAATAAAAATTAAAAAAATTATATTGGTTGGTTAATTAGCACAACGTTTGTCAACTCATGGGTCGCATATAATTTTTATTGGGTCGTTAAGGTGTTAAAAAAAACGTTAAAAATATGTCCTAAAATGACAAAAACTCATATTAAATAGTTTAAATACGGTAATATCAAAAGTTTACTTAAAAATACTTAAAATAATGCTTAAAAATATCCAGAAATTGTAAAATTTGTTACAAAGATTTAAAAAATATGCTCGTAAATGGTAAATATTCTTTCAAAAATGGCAAAAATACATTCGAAATTGGTAAAAGTTTATTTAAAATTATCAAAAAATCCTAAAAAATGTTAAAAACTTGTCGAAAATGTCAATAATATACTAGTGTTTAAAGTTGTTTAAAAATGTTAAAAATATACTCATAAAAGTTAAATTATGTTTGAAAAAGACAAAAGTAAGCTTTAAAAAGGCAAAAATTCGAGTGAAAAAAAAAATTAAAAAAACTTGCTCAAATACGTCAAAAATTCTTTGAAGAATGGAAAAATACACTGGAAAATAAAAAAATCAAAAGAACATATCAACATTCTTTTGAAAATGTCATAAATACTCTCGAAAAAGGCAAAAATTTGATTAAAAAGGCAAAAATATAAACGTAAATACCAAAAGATCGTTTAAAAGTATAAAACCTACATACAAAAATTTAATAAAACATTTGAAAATGTCAAAAACTTTCTGAAAATATTAAAATTAGTTTGAAAGCTTAACTCGAAAACGATAAAAACTCACTCGAAATCGCTATAATATCAATTTTATATAATTTATATACAAATTCTTGGAAAACTGTCAAAAGTTTGCTAAAAAAAATAATACAATTTATTCAAAAATATCAAAAATTTGCTGAAAATTGGAAAAAACTTGTTTAACTTTCTAAACAAGTTTTCTCCAATTTTCATATAATTCCTTAGAAAATGCTAACATTAGTTGAAAAACTGTAAAAAATTGTTTAAAGAATAAATATTTCGTTAAAAAATTTGTTTAAAAATGTGAAGAATATGCTCAAAAATAAGAAAAATTTGCTTCCAAACGTGAAAATTCGTTTCCAAATAGGAAAATTACGTTCAAAAATGGCGAAAAATATCAAAAATTTGGTAAAAAGTCAAAAAATTGTTAAAAATAATTAAAATTTGTTCTTAAATGTCAAAAATTCGCTTCAAGATGTTTTTTTTTTAAATAGCAAAAATATGCTCGAAAATGGCAAAAATGTTTATGTATGTCAATTTTTTTTAAAATGCTCCAAAATATCAAATATTTGTATAAAAATGCAAAAACATAAACAAAAATTTCAAAAAATTTTCAGAAAATTTCCAAATATGTTTAAAATTGTCAATAATTTGCTAGAAAATATATCCTAAAATTGCAAAAATTAATACTAAAATGTCAAAATTCGGTAGAAAATATTAAAAGTTTACTTAAAAATATTTAAAATAATACTTGAAATGTCCAGAAATTGTCAAAATTTGTTCGAAAGATTTAAAAAATATGCTCGTAAATGATAAACATTCTTTTAAAAATGGTAAAAATACATTGAAAATCTGTAAAAATATGTTAAAAGGTACCAAAAAATCCCAAAAACTTGTGAAAAATGTCAATAATGTACTAGAGAGTTTTAATTTTTTTTTAAATGTCAAAAATATACTCGAAAAAGTTAAATTTTGTTAGAAAAAGGCAAAAGTAACCTTTAAAATTAAAAAAAACTTTTTCAAATACGTCGAAAAACAGAAAAATATGCTGGAAAATAAAAGAAATTAAAAGAACATATCAAAATTCTTTTCAAAATGTCATAAATCTCTCGAAAAGGGCAAAAATTTGATTAATAAGACAAAATGATCGTATATACCAAAAAATCGTTTATAAGTACAAACCTACATACAAAAATTCAATAAAACCTGACAAAAAGTTAAAAAGTTGCTGAAAATATTAAAATTAGTTTGAAAGCTTAACTTAAAAATGATAAAAATTCGCTCAAAAAAGTCAAAAATATTAGATAAAATGTCAATTTTTTTTAAATATATACTAATTCTAAGAAAATTGTAAAAAATTTACTAGAAAATAATATAATTTATCAAAATATGTCAAAAATTTGCTAAAAATCGAAGAAAGTTCGTTTAGAAAGTTAAATATTTCGTTAGAAAATGCTAACATTTGTTAGAAAACTGCAAAAATTTGTTTAAAAAACAAATATTTTGTTAAAAAATACTAAAATTTGTTTAAAATGTAAAGAATATAACAAAATTTGCCACTAAACGTGAATATTCGTTTCCAAATGAGAAAATTACGTTACAAAATGGCATTTTTTTTTTAAAAATATCAAAAAATCCTAGAAAATATTGAAAACTTGTATAAAATGTCATATTCTTTGATGTTTCTTGTAAAAGGCATAGCTTGTTGAAAATAAACTATTATTATTATTATTATTATTAAAAATATACTAGTGGTAAAGTTTATTTAAAAATTTTAAAAATATACTTGAGAAAGTTAAATTTTGTTTGAAAAAGACAAAAGTTTAAAATGACAAAAATTCCGCTAAAAAATATAAAAATTAAAAAAAAACTTGCTTAAATACGTCAAAAATTCTTTGAAAACTGGAAAAATACACTGAAAAAAAAATCAAAAGAACATATCAGAACTATTTTTAAAATGTCATAAATACTTTTGGAAAAGAAAAAATACTAAAATTTGTTCATAAATGTGAAAAATATGCTTAAAAATAACAAAAATTTGTATAAAAAAATTGCAAATCATAAACAAAAATTTCAAAAATCCTTCAGAAAATTTCTAAATATGTTTAAAATTGTCAATAATTTGTTAGAAAATATGTCCATAAATGACAAAATGGCTCGTAAATGGTAAATATTTTTTCAAAATTGGCAAAAATACATTCAAAATCTGTAAAAGTTTGTTTAAAATTATCAAAAAATCCTAAAAAATATTAAAACCTTGTCGAAAATATACTTGAAAAAGTTAAATTTTGTTTGAAAAAGACAAAATTAACCTTTAAAATGGCAAAAATTCGAGTGAAAAAAATATTTAAAGGGAAACTTGATCAAATATGTTAAAACGTATTGAAAAATAGAAAAAATACGCTGGAAAATAAAGAAAATCAAAAGTACATATCAATTTTTTTTGAAAATATCATAAATACTATCGAAAAAGATAAAAAATTTGATTAAAGAGACAAAAATATGATTGTAAATACCAAAAAATCGTATAAAGGTACAAACCTACATACAATAATTCAATAAAATATGTCAAAATGTCAAAAAGTTGCTGAAAATATTAAAATAAGTTTGAAAGCTTACCTCGAAAATGATAAAAATTCGCTCTAAAAAGTCAAAAATATTAGATATAATGGCAAAGTATGCTCTATAATGACAAGTTTTTTTTAAATATATACAAATTTTTAGAAATCTGTCAAAAATTTGCTAGAAAATAATATAATTTATTTAAAAATGTCAAAAATTAGCTAAAAATTGGAGAAAATTGGTTTAGAAAGTTAAATAATTCGTTAAAAAATTTCTTATATTTCTTATAAAACTGCAAAATTCGTTTAAAGAAAAAATATTTCGGTAAAAAATACTAAATTATTTTTAAAAATGTGAAGAATATGCTCGAAATAACTAAAACAGAAAAAGTCAAAAAATTAGAAAGAAAAGAATTAAAATTTGTAACAATATAAATAATTAAAAATATCAAATATTTGTATAAAAATGCAAAAACATAAACAAAAATTTAAAAAAGCCTTTAGAAAATTTATTATTCGTTTAAAAATGACAAAAATTCCCTAAAGAAGATCGAAATTTGTTCGAAAATGTTCAAATTTTACTTAAAAAATTTAAAATTTTCTTCAAAAATGTTAGTAAAAATTTTAAAAATTTCTTTAAAAATATTATATTTTAGAGTATACTTGAAAATAGTTAAATTATATAAAAGTTTAATCTAAAATGTCTAAAAATGTCAAAAATTACTTACCAAATAAAAATTTTTTTTATAAAAATGTCAAAATATGTTAAAAAAATGTCGAAATTAGGCTAGAAAACAGCAAAAATAATAAAAATAAAAAATATTTGCTCACAATTGTCAGAATCTAATTAGAAATTACAAAAAGTCTTATTATTATGTCAAAATTCTTCAAAAATGGTAAAAAGTTTATGTAAAAATTACCACGAAAGTGTTTTTTTTTAATATTAACATTACTTAACATTAATTTAAAAATTTGGCAACGGGGGAACCGATAATCCTTACCATAAATTGCATAAACTACACTTTTCGATGGTGTGTTTATGTCTGTGTATGTGTCTGTATCCCCTCTAAAGACGGCTTAACTTATCACCCTGGAAATTTAGATTTAGGCTTTTAACAAAAATTGAAATAATATTAAACTAAAACTGAAAATGATAGTTTATTTTTTAGTGTTTTGAGTTTTTTTACAAATATTACAAAAACTATCAAGTTTAAAATTGTATTTGCAAAAAAAATTATTTTCCATTTTTACTTTTTGACGACACCTTCTTTTTATTTTGTATGATTAATTTTAAAATATTAAAATAAAAATTGGGTCGTAGTACTATTTCAAGCATTACAGCCAAAAGGTTGAGAAACGCTGATTCGCGTATAAGCTTTAAGCTTTCGATTTGAATTGATGTCTTAATTTCGAGTTTGCGTAACTTTCGTGACTTAAATCCAGAAGTAAGACAATTTACAAACATATTTTTTAAGCGTTTTGGGTATATATACATGACACAATGGATCTTTGGGTTTACGTTATAAGTTCGCCAGTTAAGCCGCGACATAAAATGTTATTGTAGACCTACTTAAATTGTTAGGTTGGTAAGTTGACGCCGCAGAAGCACACATCATAAATATGTGATTCGGGTTTGTTCGTCACATTGATGGCATATATACATGGAACAATGGATCTATGGGTTTACGTCATAAGTTCGCTAGTTAAGCCACGACATGAAATGTTATTGTTGACTTACCTAAATTGTTAGGTTGGTAAGTTGACGCTGCTGAATCCCACATCAGATTAATGTGATTTGGGTTTATTCGTCATATTGATGACGTGAACACAAAGATCCATTTCTCCTTATTTATTTTTAAACGTTTTATTTTAATTTTACATTCTATACTTTAAAAGACATTTTAATATTGGAGTTATAAAGAACGAGGGTTGCAATTATGAATAAGAAATCTTCAAAAAAAAACTGGAGATAATGCTCAATAACGAATATAAAGAAAAAACTATTAGAGCTTCTAACTAGGTTCATTGGGAGGAAGATATCAGAAATCATGTATATAACTACTATTTTAAGATACTGTACGAAAGTATGGATAAGGAAAACAATTAAGGACATATAAAGAAATTTTACAAATAAAGAAAAAAGGCAAAATACACGATTTACATGGAAAATTTTAACTTACCTTGAAGGGGCAAACTTTTTTCCAAACCAAACGTGCCACTTACTAAAGCAGCAACCGTTATTAAGATAAGGAAACGCATTTTGATAGTTTCGATAGTTTAGAAAAAAATACAAACAATTTTTTTTTATGATTTTGGTCAGGTATTGCCTTTCCATTTATAGGGCGCAATATTTAAAAATAGTGGGTATCTTTTGATTAGATTACGAGATATCGACACACCTGTTGCAATTGATCTTATCTTCAAAAGGTACTTAAAAAAATTTGAAAGATTTTATATTTTCCTTTATTCAAATTTATATTTAATATTTATCACAAGAAGCTTAATTTTAGATTTTAAATTGATCATTGATAATAAAATAATTAATTAATGATACTTTGTTTATTTATGCATAAGTGAAATATATTACTTTTTAAACTTGTAAGAGTTCCGTTTCCCTACATTCTTATCTTGGATGTTTCTTGCTGCGCTAGAAAGATCTATCACTACCGGGAGATGATGTTCTGATTCTGCCAATTAAGGAGTTATTTTTGTTTTATTTCTGAATTGATAGTAAAGAATTATAAAAGCTGAACTAAGTTACAGGTTAGTATCAGGGTCACAGGTTTTTCATTCTCAGTGGCCTTAGTATGGCGTTTAGCTGCAATATGCAGCCCCTTAACGAAATAACCACAGCAATAACTTCTTCTTCAGGTGCCATTCCTATCGAAGATTGGATATCATCAAAGCTAATTTAATTTTGTAGACTGCACTTAACAGTTAATTGGTGTTAATAAAACATAACATATGATACTCAAAAATGCTCTAAAATTTTATAACTTGTTGTGTATTGTGAGTATTTCCACCATACCCCTGAAGAAGGGTAGCTATAACCGCTACTACTGGCGGGCTGGTTACCACTTGGTAAAGATTCAATCTTCTTCTTCGAGTATCTATCTGGTCCGGATGCTAGCTATTCTTATTTTATTTACTGCGGCTTTAACCCTTTGTCTGTTAAAGGCCAATACTATGGTTTCATATATTTATTTATATGTACGAAAGTCGTAAATGAATTCGGAGGATTTTTATTCGCTTTTCGTCACGACAATCCTACCGACTGCGCCATTTCTCCGAAACACTAAATTTTTCAAAGGCGAATTTAATGGGCCCCCTAATATTTTA
>JARJDX010030571.1:0-11101 GCA_030264735.1 Gymnusa sp. GC000175 | reverse complement strand
TTTAATAAAGAACGTTCAAATTTGACTAAAATTATTGTAATTTTAACCAAAATCATCTACTTTTTATTAAAATTTTCTTGAATTTGACGTGATTTTACCCAAAACAATCAAAATATTGACGAAAAACATTCAAATTTGACCACAATAATCAAATTTAAACGAAAATTGTTTAAATTGAAACTAAAATCTGCTTCATTTAACCAAAATTAACAAAGATTTAATAAAAATTATCATAATTTTAAGCAAAAACAAAATTTTATTTCAATTACTCAGTTGTAGATAATTTTACCCAAAATCAACCATATTTTAATGAAAAACCTTCAAATTTGACTCAAATTATCTAATTTTTACCTAAATCAACTGAATTTAGATGAAAAGAACATAAATTTGATGTGATTTTAACCAAAATCATCAAAAAGTTGATAAAAATCGTTTAAATTTGACCAAAATCATTAAAATTTAAATAAAAAGTTCAAAATCATACTTTTGTAACCAAAATCAACAAAAAATTTGATAAAAATTATCAAAATTCTAAGCACAAACAACAAAATTTGAAATTGCACAAATTTTACCCAAAATTTTAATCAAAACGTTCAAATTTGACTAAAATTATTGTAATTTTAACCAAAATCATGAAATAGTTTGAATTTGTCGCGATTTTAACTAAAATGTTAAAATTTAATCAAAAACGTCAAAATTTAATATCAATTCATCAAATGTAAAATGCTTTGACATAAATATTGTATCCCCTTGTGATGATATTTTCATTTTCTTCATTACTTAGACATAGGTGGTACATTTTATATTTTGTTGTTTTCAAGTGGTACAACATTTAATAAATTTGAGAATCCCTGCTCTAGTGATAAGTCGCAGTCGATTTCCTCCTGTTATTACTTTCCATCTGTGGCGGATAAAGAGCGTATATTTGGGCTATCCGCTTCACCACAATATTCACTCGTGTCCTTCTCAGTAATTTGCATTCTTTTGGTGTATATTTCAAACAATCCTTGAACAGTCAACTCCAGTGTTAGCCAAAAATCAAAGTTTCTATGCATATATTCTACGAACTTGTTAAGTTTTTTGAATGGTTCCTTGTACTTGGTTCTTGATCCCTTGTCCTTTTCCTTCATTTCAATTCCACCTACCTTGCCACAGGTTTATCAGATTCTCTTTCTGGTGCTACACCTTACTGTTTTTGTATGGTCCCTGGTCTTGGTGTACTTGCATTCATTCCATCACCAGAAAATCTATTAATGGTATGCCCGCAATGACGTTTAGAGCCACTATCAATGTTTTTCTGTACGCGAAAACCATTTGCAACAACATTTTCCTTTGTAGTTGTACAAAGTGTAACATTTTTATGTATTTTTTCGTCTCATACAACATACAGAATAATATTATGTCATACTGAGCATTTTCCGCTTTGCACTAGTGGCCATTTCGTATTGGCATCTTCAAAACTGCAAGTCGCTGCTCTGCTTTTTTTACAATCTCTCCACTACCTATAAATACTTCCAGATACCTTACCAACTAAGTTGGTCCAACTTTGTCGGTTTTATATCGTAGTAACTCCATTTAAACACGTCCTCTTTTCCCCTTTTGCTTCTAAGCATTTTTGCCTCCAATTATTCGTGCCTCCGGGTTTTTTTCAGCTAGGGCCAATCTATTTTGAGTCATTCAGCTGTTTATTCTATACAATGTCTATAGACATTTATTGGTGCAGGAATTCTAATCTTCTTTATCGTCTGCTTTATGTAATAGCACCAGGTTATCTGCAAAAACGATCTTCGTGGCATTCCCCATCATCAGTAACTTTAAGAACGCGTCATACACAGTTTCCATAGTATAGATTTAAAAACCGATTCCTGTAAAACACCAACCCGTAAATCGATTTCGTCTTTTCCATTGCACCTTATTTTTCTATTTTTTAGATACTCACATATTAAATTTACTGTATCTTTCTGCGTCGTATTTCTTCAATAATTGGTTTATATCTTGCTGTGTTGAATGAGTTTTTTAGATCTAGTAACACTACAACAGAGAGGCACTAGAAGATGCAGAGGAAGGAATTCTACTAAACGGAGTACTCGTCAACAACCTTAAACACGCAGACGAAACTGTCCTGCAAGCGAATACGCCAGAAAGACTCTAGAGACTCATACAAAAGGTTGCCAGAGTATGCAAGATATACAACATGCGGCTAAACATAACAAAAACTAAAACTATGATCGTGACAACAACGTTAATGACCAATTTTATGTAATGGACCAAACTAGAAAAGGTCACAAATATTAATTATTTTGGAACAAATCTGAATGAAAAATGTGATCAGACACAAGAGATCAAAATCCGCATCGAGAAAGCTAAAATGACTTTCAATCGAATGAGAAAAGTGCTGTGCAATATGAACTTAAATTTCCATCTTCGAACTCGCATTTTAAGATGCTATGTCTTCTCGATAGCCTGGACCATGAAGCCGCATGTAAACGCGTAGAAGCATTCGAGATGTGGTGCTACCGGCGCATGCTAAGAGTTTCATGGATGTACCGTGAAACCAACACAACAATACTTTAACGCATGCAGAAGGAGACCGAAATTTTAAGAACTGTCAAACAAAGAAAACTTTTATACTTTGGACAACAAGTATAAACTGCTGCAGAACATTACGCAGGGTAGCACCTGGAAGACGTCGAATATCGTGGTTGCGCAATTTTAGTCAATGGACCGGACTGACATCTATTAACTTATTTCGAACCGCAGTTAATAAAATTTATGGACCAGAATGATCGCCAACATCCACTGAGAATACGGCGCATGAAGAAGAAAAACACTGAGATGCATGAGTATGTATCTTCCCTTTAACAACTTCATAAATCTTCTCGTCTACCTCTTCGAAACCAGTATTTGTTTTCTTCAGCCTCATTTCTACTAGTAGTATTTCTCTTAATATGATTTTGTACAGCTTGATCCGTGTGATTAAGAAGTATATTGATCAGAAGGATAGATTTTCTATACTTCTAGCACCTTTTGTAGTGCTTGTTTTAGACACTGGAACAAAGAAGTGTTCGATTTCAAGTTTTCCATTTTTGAACAGTTGCTGTAGTAATGCTAGTTTTTAGTTCTTCCCGGGGTTTCATTTTCCTGATACCAGGGGGGCCCTTCCCCATCCACCATCTGGGAAGGCTCTCAATAGAGGATCAACAACTTCAAATAAAGAATATACCCAAAGTTTTTTATTTTATATTATAAATATTTGCTTTTATATTTCTCCTCATCCCCTCACCTTTTTGTAGGACTTCGTCCTGTTTCTATTTACGCATTTTTCATCTCTTGCTTTCTTAATTTTACCACAATATTTATCGCTTTGGTGGTATTAGGTCGTGATGTGTTGTGTTTTCTGTCGTTAGTCCATCTGGTCAGTCTTTCGGGGCCCATACAATTGATACATTTAACCCATTCTCTTCGTCTAGTTCTGATTCATGGTACCACGTCTTGTATATACATTCAGATTTTGCTCATGTCCTGGCTTCTATTTCTATTTTTAAAAATATTACTCCTGCCTTTATTTCAGTAGTGCACATGTGCTGTTTTGTCAGGTCGTACACATGCCTTGTATATTCGGACATTGTTTTGTGTAGACAAAGGTTTGTTTTAATGTTATGCAGGGCTTTGGATATTTGTGCAGCTTTTGTTCTCGATCTTCTCACCTCGTCCTTAAGTCTTTTATTATCTGGTATACCTACATCCAGATATTTGAATGTTTTCACTTGCTCTTTATGTTTTTCTCTGATTGTATTGGTATTTTGCTTATAACCATACATTTCGTCTTTTCGGCAAAGATCTGTAGTTAATATTTTGATGTTGATAAGGTAAACTTAAATTGGAAATTAACTTTACCTAGTGGTGGCGGTGCGATCAATCTGTCAATGGACACTTTAGTTGGTATCATTCAGTAATATTTACAGGTTAGAAGCAAATGTAAGGAGTATTTTTGTGTTTTCACACAAGACAGAAAATATTTAAAATTAACAATTAAAACACTTATTTATCATAAGAGTTCTATACGAATACAATGAATGTCTACCGACTCGAGTTAGTTCACGATCCACCGCTAGACGGCGTCTCTTTTAAATTTAACCCAATAGCAGTCGCTAGAAATCGTCCTCGTTTTTGGTTGGAAGCTTTGCGTCGTCAACGCAGCAGAAAATGTTGTTTTGCGCCCATGTTGTACCAGGTTCCGTCCTAATATGTGTTAGGTTGTTTGTATTAAAACTTCTAATTCCTTGGATGATTTTGTTTGCGATTCTCCTATTTTGTAGCGTAAAAGTAATATGTTTTATAATAATATTATATTGGTTTGGCGTATTCGATGGATTTTTCTACCATTTGTCTGATTATGAATGTAGCATCTATCGTTGACCTGTTGACTCCAAAGCATTATTATTTTTCGTATCGTTGACCAGTTGGCGCAATATTATTTTATTTTCTAGTACTTTAAATATAATTAATTTCTTTATTACAGATTATATTAAACCAATTTGTCTTCCAACTAGTGTAGCAGATTTGTCCAAAAATTTTGTTGGAAGCAATTTATACATAGCAGGTTGGGGAAAAACTGAAAGCAGAACTGAGAGTAACATTAAATTAAGAATGATGGTAATAAACATTTTTACAAAAAAAATACACAAAAATCACTGAAATTTTTATTTTAAAGATACCAGTCAAGAATAACTCCGAGTGCAGCTCTGCATACAGCATGACTGTTAATCTAGGAAAAGAACAATTATGCGCAGGAGGACAAAAAGGAAAAAATTCATGTAAAGAAGATAGCGGAGGACCATTAATGTCAACAAAATTTAACCCCAATACAAATACTTATGGATTATTAGTTGGTATATCATCATTTGGAGCTTCTTCTTGTGAAACGCAAGGGTGGCCAAGTGTATACACGAAAGTAACAGAATATTCTGTTTGGATAGTAAACAAATTAAGGCCATAGAAATTTTTTATTGCAGTTTTTATCAATACAAAAGTTTTTTTACGGCGTAATTATTTTAATTCGCTTTTGATATTAATTATACGCGTTTGAAACTTTTATCTAGATGTAATCTTTATAACAATATATCACAACAATTTAAAAGGCATTAATTGTTTTTTGATTCATTATTTAATTATTAAACTAATGATTAAAAATATATCATGTGTAATCGATTATGAAACGTAATATAAATTTTGTTACCGGATTTAGTCAATACATTTCTCCAAATTAAACCGTACCATGAGTTTCATTATTTATTTTACGCTGCTAATAAATATTGTTTCCTCGACGTTGATTGTCAAATTAAGCGACACAAAGGTAAAAATGTTAATTAAATACAAAACTAAGTTTTAAAATTCGAAAAAGCTTGTTAAATTGTTCTAATTGGTAGGCGCCTAACAATTCGCATATTTTTATAGATCTTAGGCGAGAAATTAAGGTCTACGTTGGAAAAACTTAAAACAAAGTCAGAAATGGATTGGAATAAAAATAATTTAAACAAGACGAAAATAATGGCTAAGGAAGGCATTAGAGTAACCATAGATGGAGAAGTTCTGGAGGT
The DNA here is from genome assembly GCA_030264735.1 of Gymnusa sp. GC000175. Classification (NCBI taxonomy): domain Eukaryota; kingdom Metazoa; phylum Arthropoda; class Insecta; order Coleoptera; family Staphylinidae; genus Gymnusa; species Gymnusa sp. GC000175. The sequence continues at coordinate 5,501 of JARJDX010030571.1, read as the reverse complement.
GGTTGAAGAATACATATATCTAGGTCGCACAAAATCATGTAACGCTGGGCACATTCAGAAAATTAAGCTATATCCTAATATCCGCAACCATCAATCTAAAAAGAAAAGTCTACGATGACCCATGAAATGAAGATAACAACCCCAACGATTAAAGCACAAATAGACACAACTCAAAGAGGCTCAGGGACCAAATCAGAAATAAGAAGGTTAGACAAAATACCAATTTCAATGATGTTATTAGAAGCTTATCTAAAGTAAAGGTCGTGTTATCTTGCAAAGCATCCAAACGGACGAACAAAATCATAGAGTGGCGAACAAGAACATCGACCCATAAAGGACGACATAAAAGAATACAGGGAAAACTGGTTAAAACCTACCCAATGCAGAGAAATATGAAAAACATTGAAAGAGGTGAAGTGGATAAACACAGACTGAAGAAGAATAGGAAGAAGAAACAATCTGATTGATAGGCAAAACGCGGGAAAATTAACAAGCTCCTTCGAATTTTAAACCTTAATATAAACCCAATTTACCCATATTTACTTTTATTTTTTAGGGATTCTCTTTCAATAGATTTATGCATCCTTGTACAAACAAAAAGATGGCTACCCACTATGAAAACTTAACATTTAATACAAATAACAACAATTTCGTGTTCGATTATGATTTTGTGGTGGAGAAAACCGTCGACATTAAACTTGTGTGATTTTACTTTCTTGTAGGAGTGGTAAAAATAATTTTAACTCCGTTTTAGTTGCAGTTTCATTTTGAGCGTTGTTCAAGCGCCGAAGCTCTTGATTCTTGTTTATCATTACCTTCATTTAAAGTTATGAGTAAAAACTTTTGCAAATTTATGGAGTCCGAAACGGATGTGTGGTCACCAATACTGGAATGCACAGATCCAAGATTAAAATGTCCATACTATAAGGTTGCTTTAGATGTTTTTAAAAGTGACGGGTCAGGTGGTTGAAGGGGTCGTATGAGAAAACTTTAATTTTGAAAGAGATGAAGTTATTTGTGTAGGCGACCCATTATGATTTTGCTCTACGAGCAATATTCAAGATGATCTTCTTCTTCTTTACATGTCGTCTTCTATCGAAGGTGGGCGAACACAGTTTTAAATGCGAGTTTGTCTTTCGCTACATGAAACTTTTTCTGCCTGCGCAATAGTCCGTTCTAGGATGTTTCTTAACCATGACCTTCTCCTTCTTCCTACACCTTTCTTTTCTCCCACTCTTCCTTGCATTGTGGTATGTAGCATTGTATATTTAATTTTCCTGAGTATGTGACCCAGAAACGATGTTTTTCGCAGCCGAAGACAAAGACGCACTATAATCATGAGTTTTCTTTGCGCTATTCGTTTCAATACTTCTTCATTGGTGATCCTTGTTCTCTAAAGCATTTTTCGAAACATCCACATATTGAATGCTTCAATTATCTTATTCGTCTCAATACCTCTTCATTGGTGGTCCTTGTCATCTTAAGCATTTTTCGAAACATCCACATATTGAATGCTTTAATTATTTTTATTGTTTGAGCGTTTAACGTCCAGGTGTCTACTTCTTTTAGCAAAAGAGACCATACCTAGCCCTCCAAAAATCCTAATCTAGAAGATAAAAAAGGATGTTCTTTTGAAGCAAGTCGCATAAACACAAAACTGCTACAATTGCTACTTCAATTCTTTTTATTGTTTAGGCATTTAACGTCCAGGTTTTTACTCCTTATAGCAAAATAGACCATATTCAGCCCTCTAAAAATCCTAATCTAGAAGATACAGTAAGGATGCGTTTTTGGGGCAAGTCGCATAAATAAAAAACTGCTACAATTGGAGTTTTACATAAACGTTACACGACCACTTCATCCACGTGCCCTTAAAATTATAAAAATTAACAAAATTACTTTCTAGGGTATTTATAAAGGTAGAAATTGTAGTGTAGACCTAACGTCTTTTAATTTTTTTCCATTGGGAGGAAGCTATTGGAAACTTCAAGCCGATATGATTAGTAACGAAAATGAGCAAGTATTTTGTCTATTAACAGAAGGTGCTGTTGTAAGGACGTAAATGCTATCCAATCAATACGTAAAGAAATCTAGCAAATTTAGAAAACTGAATAAAAACAGTATATGGTTGAGGCTCTTTCAATTTATGATGTAGGAAATTTAAATATTTTAAAAATTAAAAGTAAAATAAAAACAGTTTATGTTAAGTCCATTGGTATGTGTAATAAATGTACAAGTCATACTTGTAATGCAAATTAATTTAGGGTTTTAACTTTACAGTGTAGATTTCCTGATGATGTCATAAAGACAACGCCAGTTCTTCTTGTTGGAGTGACAAACTCCTTACCGAGTGTAAGGGACTATCCCATTTAATTTTTTTCGTGTGTTTGGGAACTTTAGCTAAGATTAATAATAACCTTAAAAAAAGATTTATAGCAAGATCGAGTAGACAATTAATGATAATCATGACATGGTGATAGTTCTGCAAAGATATAAAAAGCATGTAAATTGTAAAGGAACAAATATTTAATGGTTTTTGTAGGTCGATATGGTAGGCAACCAGTCGTACTCGGTATGCCTGGCGCAATTCAAACAATATTTCTTGCCTGTGTACTGAAGTCGTATACTAATAATTAGGAAACTAAAACTTATTCTAAATAAATGAATACTCAAGAAATAAAATAGCTTTTCAATTTTTATTATTCAGAAATAAAGGTGATTAAAATCAAGTAAAAACATGTAATTATTTTTTCGTATTCAATTTGAATTTAAAATAGTTCATGTACATAGTATACTCCTTTATCTTTATCATACAATGAAGTGATAACTACCTGCGACAATCAAAAATATAAAAGAGAACATTATTATAAAAATTAAAAATAATGACAATTAAATCAGTAAACTTTAAATTTTTATGGGAAAATCTAAACAATGAAATAATTTCATCAAATATATGAAATTTTTTATAATGGATCATTGTCAATATAAAACAATTAATAAGAATAATGTTCATAACGTTATTAAAAGTAATAGCAAAACGTGTAAATTTACATTACCCAAACCATTGATCTAAGAAGGCTATAATAAAATGCAAAAATATTGACAATGGGATATAACTAACTATTTTGATATGATACCGGCTTGGGGATATCACATTTTGCTACAAATTTATTTATTTTGATTATTTACTTTTATATTGCTTATTATTTCCCTTAAGTTAAATTTTTGCTGTATCTAGTTACCCATGCTTATTTTTAGAAAAACAAATACATCATTTAATTGGTCTTAAATTTAATCAATTCTTTAAGGATATTGTAGAGTTTTTTTCTTTGGTCGGATCCATTCATTCAATTATCGAATCTCCTCCTTCTTCTTTTGTATATATTGATAAATACCTTCCAATCAATTTCTTCACTCTACCCATCTTTAAGAACTAAGCTTTCTCAACAAGTAACATTAAGTTTTGTTGTCCAGAGGGTTGATACTAGCCATTAAACTTCTTGAAGGTAGCTTTCTAAATATTATCCAAATTTTCTAATCTACTTCTAAAAGTTATAATCCATTATTTTATTTCTAAATTTTATCTTTTAGATTTCCTACCATGTGCTAAAGTGCAACTTAACATTGAGAAGTGATATTCTGTAGTTTCATACCCTTACTCTTTATTCTTATATAGAGTTTGCAACAAGGCAAAGTAAGAGTAGGAGGAATGTAATATCTAAAAATTTAATATAAAAGTGGTTGCTTATAGAAAATTTCGCAATTCTACATACGGATGTAAAAGAGACTAAAGACAAATAGGCAAATTTCCCAGCTTGTAAATAACATGGATGCTTAGAACGTAGCATAATAAAATTTAACGATTTTCGAACTTTCGCTCCACAGCTGGTCCAATTGGATAAGTAACAAGCTGTTCCAATCTCTACACTCTGCAAATGAATATGTTTTACATTTGATACAGGCGATTAATCATGCATACAAACCTTTAATATCACTTCATTTCCAAACCAACATAGTAAGGCCAGTTGTACCGTCATTGCAATAAAATAAATAAACATGAGTATGAATTGAACGGGCGTTGGTGCCTAAATTAGAAAAAGTTAAATAAGTAATAAAAAAAAGGAAACGGGAGATTAGCGTTATACTAGTGAAAAACCTGTGAGTAATTGTGTGCAAATTGTAATGAAAACTACTCTGCTAATTATACAGGATGTAAAACATGCCAAGATTTTAAAAATCAGGTATAACCAAAGAGAAAACAGCAGAGGAACAAAAAAGTAAGCGCAAAGTTAAATAACCAGCCCCTTAAATGTTTTCATTTTTTTTATAATAAGTCCTAACGATAACATAAATAATTTAAAACAGTTTTTTCTTGTTTAGTTACTTTCCCTATGACTTTTTCTGATAAAAAAGCTAATTTTTATAAGTTTATAAAATGTTTTGAATGAAAGATATAGAAACACGTACAAAATAAACCATTTTGAGCACTTTTTTATTATTTATCAAAAAAAAATTTAGTTTAGCATAAACAATGTTAAATTTTAACTGACTTAATTTTGGGAATTTTTTACTTCGCTTATGTTGCTAATGCACCGTTTAAGCAAAAAATATTTTTAAGGTAAAAATTTCTGTCAGCGAACCCTTTGTTAAATATTTTGGATAATCACCACTGCCTACACCAGGGGTGGGCAAACTAGGACACGCGGGTCACATGCGGCCCTTGAAGAAAACTTGTGCGACCCAATGCAGTACATTGCCATTTTGTAATTTTATGTCACTTTTTTCGTTATATCTCCAAAAATGTAGATTATATTTAAAATCTGATTAAATCACTTTAAAGTTGGCACATTTTACTACAAATTTGTTCTCTGCCTAATTGTTTTATTTAAAAAACAATTGTGATATGACGTTTGGAAAAATAAAAATAAATGTTTTTGAAAAAGACAGAAGAACTCTATGCTATGAATTTGCTGAAATAATTTTTGGAAAGAAAAATTATTTGATTTTGGATAAAATTGCAATAACTTTTGTCAAATTTAAGCAGTTTTTGACAAAATTTAAATGATTTTTAGGTGAAAATGTGATGGTCAAAATTGAACGATTTTAAAATTTAGGCGATTTTCATTAAAATTTGGATGATTTTGCTCAAATTTGGATAATTTTGATTAGGTTTTTATGGTTTTGGTCAAATTTTAACGTCTTTCGTTGTAATTTAGTTAATATTTGTTAGAATTGTCATTAATTCAGTCTAATTTTAGCAATTTTGGTTCAAATTTAGGTAATTTTAATACAAAATACAATATTTTTGTCAAATATTAAACGATTTTATGTAAAAATATGATGACTTTGGTTTCACTTGAAAGATTTCCGTCAACATTTAATGATTTTGGTTAAAATGGCAATGATTTTGATCAAATTGAAGCAATTTGTGTCAATATTTAGATGATTTTGTGTAAAAATATATTGATTTTGCTCAAAACTAAACAATTTTCTTTAAAATT
>JARJDX010030569.1:0-18426 GCA_030264735.1 Gymnusa sp. GC000175 | reverse complement strand
CGTTTAAATATAATTATAATCTCCTATAGCCGTGATCGTCTAGTGGTTAGGACCCTACGTTGTGGCCGTAGTAACCCAGGTTCGAATCCTGGTCACGGCAATGTGTAAAACATTGTCACTGTGGAGATCTTTTTTTGTCAAATTAATATTTAAAATTAAATTTAAAGAAAAATCGCAGTGAGTTGCTGTCTCAGACCGCTGGGCCACGCATCAGTGGAGTGATTGGTCATATTTACAAAACATTAAATAAAACATTTGAATAATTGATAAAATTGTAACAAATATTCTCTTAATTAATTAACTATTTAATTACCTGAACGTGTTTTCAATTATTTAATTATAATCTCCCATAGCCGTGATCGTCTAGTGGTGAGGCCCTACGTTGTGGCCGTAGAAACCCAGGTTCGAATCCTGGTCACGGCAATGTGAAAGACATTGTTAAGGTAGAGATTTTTTTTGCTTTTAGAAAACTTTTGATTTAAATAAAATTTGAAGAACAGATAAATCACGTCTTTCGACTGCTTGGCCTCAACGGATGTAGAGATTGGTCACATTTACGAAATTCTTTAGAATGAATTAAAAAAAAATGAAGAAATTTTTTAGCAGGCATTTTAAAAATACTTACGCACAGTTCTATAAAGCGTAGTTAGATAACGATATGAATAAATTGGCATATAACATTGTTAAAAACAATATCATAACAATGTCACATGTCAATTTATTCATATGGTTAACTAACGACGCGTTACAAATGCGGACCCTATATTTTTAAAAAATATATTTTGATAATTTATTATGCATGTATGTACCCTCGCTTTCGGGTGTAGCCAGTCTAGTTTCATCTTTTACGTCTTTAATGTGAGTAACAAAGCAGGTGTTACGTCACAGACCAACGGCTTTTAAGGTTACTTCCGAACCACCCGAGAGCAGAGAGAAATTTTAAATCTAGAGTTATTTCAAAAAGAAAAAGATACTTCTTATAGATTGATAATTTATTATTTTGAATTTAAATTTTTAGATTATAGTTTTAGAAAATAAAAATCCAAAAAGAATTGATTATTTGAATACATTTTTCTTAAAAACTCCACATCAGAAAGAAAACTTTTAGAATTTCCACTTCTAAAACATAATTTAAGTTTCAACCAGACAATTTTATTAATAATATATATTTTTTTATTTTCAGGTCATCCCCGCTTCTTCAATCAGTTATCATGTGGTTTGGACCTGGTATCAATGGCAGGGGAATGGTTAACAGCTACAGCGAATACCAACATGTTCACCTATGAAATCGCACCAGTTTTCATCCTGATGGAAACCGTTGTTATGACTCACATGAGGGAACTTATTGGCAGCAACTGGAAAAATGGGGACTCCATCCTGGCACCAGGTACAGAACTGTATATTGTAAAATAGTCAAAATATTTATTTTGCCGGCGCAAATTTTTACTAGAATAATACAACGAAAACATACAGCTTGACCAAGTATAGCTGGCTGACAACTTATAGGTGCGCACAAGTATCTTCCACTTGAAAGTGGGAGTGGTGGCGCTATCTTGAAGCAAAATACGCACAGTCTCTGAAAAAGCATTTTTGCACCTAAGGCCCGCGACAGTGCAAAATTTTATTTAAAATATTTTTTCACATGTCAATATTCACTGGTCAAGCTGTACATATGATATGATTTTAAATTTTAATATTTTGACAAGAAATATATTTTTTAATAATTGCAAAATGTACGGAGTTGATTTAGGTTTACATTGAATATTTTAATGGAAAATTCTCAACGCTGCTTAAATATTTAGAAAAAAGTTGGAAGGGCAGTGGCTTATTTTTTTTCTTGAAATAATTTTTATAATACCCTATTGTACAACATTGATGGTAACATTTAAGAGACGGATTCCCCACATTTTTTTTTATTAAATTTCCTCCTACAGCTTAATAGATTATCTTAAAGATTTAATTTTTCTGTTGGAGGAATTTTATTATTTATTGCCTTTCCGCTACAGTGAGATTTCCTTCTTTCCTACTATTTATTATTAGTTGTTTAATTTTCTAATACAAAATTCGATTTCACTCAGTTATTATTAGAAATAATTTAATGAAACATAAAAATACCAGAACTGTATATAAATAAGGTTCTTGCCACAAGTTCAAACTTTTAAATAACCAATTAAAAATGTATGGTTTAAATTTTTTTTTTAAAACTGTTTATGTAGCGGGAAGCTGGTTTAAATTCTGTACTGATATATTTTTGACTTATTAAGTTATCTCTAATAATAACCAAGTGACAACAAATTTGGTGTTGAAATTTTTTTATATCCGGAAAGTTGCGCCCCAAGAGAACATTTGAAAAATTAAATCTTGGCTGTCCTTTAATACATACTTGGCATTTTAAATCATGCAAAGAATTTTTTTATTGACAATAAATTGTGTCTATAACGCCGGTAGAAAACATGTAGGCGGTGTTTTTGTAATTCGCTTTAAAGCCTTTATGGTGCTTCGTACACTGGTAAAATGTTGATGTAAAAGAGTAGAGTCCTCTTCTGCTTCTAAAAATTTCGAATCATTTACAAATTATCAACTTTTTAAGATGGTGCATCAGGATATCGTCCACAGGCAATATTATAAATTTAAGCCAAGGAAGAAAATCTGTTTTTTAAGTTTAGATGTCTTATGACTCATGGATTTTGTGTTAAAAACATTAAAAAAATTACCAATTGATATGATTTATAACTCATTAGGCGGTTTTTGTTAATTACTTTTTTAATTAGTATTTTTAATAAACCTGGTCATTATTTAGATGCAAAATTTAAAGACCTATTCCCTGTATCTATTTTTACTGTAGCTGAAATTGTTTTCGTTTTCATAGCAAAAACTAAACTTAATTTTTATTTTTTATTGCTAGAATTTATTGATAGCTTCTCACCGATATTTATTTTAAGAAACTTATTAAAATAAAATTTCTTACTCCGAACATCTGTAAAAGTTTATTGCTTATTATAATTAACCATTAACGGTATTAATAACAAATGTAAATACGCATCATTCAGTACTTCCAGTCGCCATTTTTAGATCACATAAAGAGTTTATTTTAATGAACGTGTTTGACGTTAGATCAGTTTGTAGATAAAAGCGGTGTTTTTGTAATTCACTGAAAAGTTTTTTTGTTAACATTTGAAGTTTGTAATGTTAATGTTAATTTAAAGACGCCAATAGCATCAGTTTGTGAACTAAGAAGACAACTCCTGTTATCAAATTTGTTCTACCTCACCCGCTGCCGTTACTTCGCAGCGCAATCTAGGTAATCGCCTCTTAAACATTCAGAAAAAAGTTGGAATCGGCAGCAGCTTACTTACTTTTTTTAAAGTATTCTTATAATATTCCATTATACAACATTGGAGGTTACACTTAAACATGGAGCAATGGATCTGTGTCAACATAATATTTCATATCCTAGCGTAACTGGTGTACTTATCACGAGAACCCATGTATCATGTATAGATAAAAATATTCTTAGAGAAAAGCCTATCGTAACAATTATATGCATACCTCATTTTGTTTTATTTCTAGATTCTAAAAGATATGATAAAAAATATTTATTTTTTTAATTTTGACACCCTGTATATTTCATATGAAGCATTTAAGTGTTGTTTTTCTGAATCACAACGACTAAGATAATTTTCTGTTAAAATATTCAAAGTAAAGCTAAATCACCATGTATATGTTTAACTTTAAAATTTTAATTTCAAACTTTTTTTTCTACATAAAGGTTGCCAGATTTGTAAATATCATAACCAAAACAAAAAAAAAGGGTTAACATCCGCCAAAATAATAATATTTTTAACGGTGGATTGCGCACACCCTGTGTTTACATAAACATTCTGAACCCAGTGTGTAATATGCATGCTTAATCCATTCGCATTTAAACTAGAAGATTGACTTGAATTAAAGCAAATTGACAACGTGCCAAGCGTTCCGTTCCTAATTCCCGGCATCTCTACATAAATGATGCATGACTTTGTGTTCCAGGTGGATCAATTTCGAATCTGTACGCATTCTTAGCAGCACGGCATAAAATGTTCCCCAACTACAAGGAAAAAGGAATTGCTACCATTCAAGGGCAGTTAGTCATGTACACTTCAGACCAGGTAAAGATAAGATAAATGATAAATGATAAAATTAGAGTATACAAGTCAAAACCTATTGAATATTAACTTTAAAATAGTCATCGTACAGCAGTAGACCAATTAACAAATCACCTTCAACGTTAAAAGACAGCGTTGGTAGGCAACACAAATGACATTTGATATTTCAATGCGAATTTTGGCATTTTTGGAAAACACAATCGCTTTGGTTTTTAAAGCATTCATGTTTTGTGGTTTTTATGAATGGTGCGGGGTCAGTGGAAACGGGTAGTAGCGGAAGTCAAGTCTAGCTCTGCGAAGGTCGAGGTACGGACCTGAGAAGCAATTGTATGTGACGCATGTCTATTTAAGCAAAATTTTTCGATAAAGTAGGTTAGGGGTGAATTCATTTGAATTAATATAAATAACGACACTGTTTCTCTCTTTCTCAGGTTAGGTTAGGGAGCCTAACCATTTAAATCAGTATAATTAACGACACTTTTTCTCTCAGGTTAGGTTAGGTTCGGAGCCGTTTTAGTCTATATAATTTAGGACTATTTTTTGTTTTGTTTCTCTTTAAATCAATATAAGTGGAGAGGAGCCCGTTGAATAACTATGACCAAAAAAAAAAAAAAAACTAGTAAAGAAATGGCTAAGATATTGCAAAAATATAAAAAGCATGCGATAGCTAGCCTATGATTTTTACACAATTTTCCAAAAAAAAATAAACAACTAATGAAGAACTGACGAAGGTTTTTTAAAAACTGTCAAGCATGTGATACCCTAGTAAAAGAGCTTATATTTTATATAAGTTACGTGATAACAAGGTACAAAAAATCATTTAAATGATTTTCACACAATTTTGCAATTTTGCAAAAAAGAAACAAAGATGGAGTAAAGAATTGACAAAGGTACTGCAAAACTTAAAAATAATGTAATAGCCTATCAAAAGTTTTTATTTGATATTGTTTTATTGCCCATGGGCATCTTACTCCTATCTAAATAACGTGGCAAAGTTCAAAAAATAGATGTGTGGTCACCACTCGACTTTTATTTACGAATTTAAAACATATTCAATACTTTTAATAGGTTCATAACTATATTTTATAAATTATCAGCCAATTAGGTTGGCGGTATGTCTCTGCAACTACAATTTCTTGTGAAATGTATATTGGCAACAACTCTGATACTGACATCAGCCACTTTTAAATGATATATAATATATAACCTACTTTATTAATTGTCGGATTATAATGACAGTAAGTGTCTGCTACTTGATAGGCATAAATTTAATAAAACGTTCCTTGGCAGCGAACAAGGATATTAAATTTTGAAAAAATGATACCAAAGTTGTTCAAAGCTTAAATTTGAATTTCCAGGCCGATCAGTTTCGCCGTCAGTGGTGTAGAGAGGACCAGACAGACAAACACAATAGGGAAGTCAAAAACGGATATTTCCGCAAAAATCTCGATTCGAAAATTTCCGCGATTACTATACGTCGTAATGATTAGCTCAAAAATGCGAAATTTGTCAACTAGTTGGTAGATTGGGACTGATAATCAAAATTTCGGATTTCTAACATACACGTTAGTACAATTTTCAAATCTAAATCGACGGCGACCTGCGTGGGTATTAAAAAATAAAAAAATAACTGCAATTCCTAACTGTAGGCCAACTGTACGTAAATTGTGTTATTGGAGTTAACTTCTTTAAATTTAGATATAAAAAATCTGATGGCCAACTCCTGACAACATACATTTGAATTAGATTGGCAGTATAGTATTTTTGTTGAAATTTATGTTGACAATAATTCCACTAGTCACAAAATCACGTTTGATAAATATGTCTGCAACTTCATGGTAATCATTTTATTAAAAACAATTATTTGTTGAACGGGTTAAGAAACGACTAAAAGTGACGGCGCTATCTTGCTACCAACCTGGTATTCCAAAAGCGCATTTATGATATGTTTATACATAATTTTGTTTATAGCGTCTGTCGTAGACTTCTGATACTCTTCCTCCCCTCTTCCCTCCCACTCCCTTTTTACCAACCCTTTTTACTCTTATTCTTATTCTCCTTCTTGTAGTGCATCCATTCCGGATGACGACGACAATTTTGGCTATTTTTTTCTGATAGCCTATCGCAACAACTTTATACTGGACATCTCTTGCCACACACTTTTCCTAGATTATCAGTTTCAGGTGTCCATGTTGATCTGTGTTTGATGGTAATTAAAATAATTTACTTTTTCTATATGTTGGTTTCCAACTACAAGATTTCCATCTGCTGTTTGTTCCTTACTTATCACTATATACTTGGCTTTTTTATGTTTAGTGCCAAACAATATTTTTTACTGACATGGGCCACTCTAACGAAAATTTGTAAGTCATCTATGCTGTTTGGGAATAATGCTAGTGTTGTCATGCCCATTTCTATTTTACTTAGCGCTACTTTGAAAATTTCTTCAGAGTAGATGTTATAGAGAAGTGACGATGATACACACCATTGGTGTTTTCCACGTTTAATTTGTACTTGCTTGATCAAATTGTCTTCTCACTTCACCAGTTTGTTTTTCGTTTCTTTCCATTGGCCATAACTTAGCCGGTTTGAAAAATTATTTCATCGGCGCGATTTTGCTACACTCCACCCCTGACCATCCACGTCCTATCTGCCTGCACTCTGCTGTTACTATCCGTCAATAATTTTTGTGCTCTACCTTGTCGTCTTCCCCAAGAAGTTCATCTGATGAATTTCTTCTCGTCCATTCATTGATCAAGGCCGTACCAGATGAGTTGTTTTCTGCGTCCTACGTCCTTCACTGATTCTGGAATCTGGCAATCGTTGTAATCATATTCTGGAAAATCTAGGTAACGCGCATCCATTTCTACCGTTGGTATCTTGAACAGCGTGCTTCTGTTATGATCCATATTAATCACCGTATTATATATAGGTCTTTCTTTCGACGGGAGATTTTCTTTAACCAAAATATTCCGATTAGACTCCAGACCATTTTCCTGGTTGACATGGTTTGATCTTCAAAAAATATGCCCAAGCGTTTGTGGTCATTGCATATTGATGATATTTCAACTGTTTCTATTATTGGATCATTTTCTTTGACTCCCGTGGCTAGTTATTTTGTATTTATTTTATTGTCATGTCTCATTTTTGATATTCTTTCTTGAACTTACGTGTCATACATTTTTTTCTAGATCTTATTTTGTTTGGAACCTGATCATCCGCGAATTGTAGTGAGTAAAGTAATTCATTCGCCTGCATTTTTTTTTCGTGTAAATATTGAAAAGGGTCGGCGATATGCAGCATTCTTGCTGTTAAATCTATCCGAGAGATACTTATCGCAGTTCTTTCTGTCTCCCTTCTTATGTGGGCATTCTTCCATTTATCTTGTATTTTTTCATCTTTTAGGTAAAGAATAAAGATGTCATCTCTCGCTTCCACCAGTTCAAGAAGAATGTTTACTGTGGCAGGGGCTTTGCCTCCTTTTAGTTTTCTTACGGCTTTTATTACTTCTTGCACTGTCACGTTACATGGATCACCATCAACATTGATGGTAATATTTTCACTAATGTTGCTGTTAATGTTTATATTCTGTGCAGAAAAATATTNATTAAATCCACTTAAGGAATCTCCACACTTCTGTGCTACTTCTTCCGCCAATATATGTATATATCTCATTACATTCTTCGTCCCAGATCTGGTGATATGTCACTTTTTAAAATAAAGTTTTATAATTTGACCGGTTTTACTGCAGATAAAGACGGGAAATTTAAACTAACACAGAATTTTTTTTTTATTAAAGAAACAATGAGCAAAATTTAAAACATTAATTGCAACTTACATAAATAAATTACAAACTAGTGCATGCAAACAAATACTGATGTTATTCTGCGAATTTGCGTAACGTGGATTTGGATAATGTGAAAATCGATAGCACTAAGACTTTCTATATCCGTTTTAAAATTCATGTAGTGTTCTTGTTTATTGTTATATATTTAACATTTCAAGACACAATAGAGTCTTGCAGTTAGGCTCAATGACCAATATTTTCTATATCCAAATCAGCCGTATACAATTTTAAGTTCGTTTGTACAGTTAGGGCATACGATTTTTATTGACCTTAATATCCCTTTTGCGTTGTATGATCTGTAATTGTAGCCATTGACCTCTCTGTCCAACATAAACATTGTTTATGTCAGACAGATAGGTCAAGGCCTCTTTATTGAACAAGATTACAATTTTAACACAAAATGAAGTAAACTGCATTATAATATAACATCATAGATATCCTCATTTTTGAATTTCTAAAAATTTGGCCTTCTTATTTAAGATTGTACTTAACTACCTCTTTTGTATTATTATGTAAGATTTTAAATAATTTGTTAGTGATGTCCGGAAAGAATGGTAACTTTGTCTACACCTTTAGTTTTGTAGGTTACGGTGCAAGTTCTGTGGGTAATCGTTATTGAGCAGAATATTACACAATTTATCCCATTTTTTGTTTAAAAACCGGCACAGTTAAATTCTAGTTTTCCGGTTACCACATGTAACAAATGATATATTACAATGTTACTAATGTGGGGCTGATGATCAAACCCATAGGCGCATCAAATGTTTGAAAGTTAAAATTTCCTTCATAAAAAATTTCTACCTTTAAATATGAACATCAAAATGAAAACAAAGGCATTCAGTGTGAAACTACAATGCTTTTCAATAATTTGCCATTTAATAATTTGTTTCACTACTTCTAAAGGTCAAAAAAACACAAGTACAAAATCTTGTGATGGTTGTTCAAATTTTTTAAAAGTTAGTGAGAATTCGAATGAATTTTTAATATTGTACTCACGGTAACTCCCAAAGCTTCGATAAGGATTCTTGCCGCAAATTCAGAAATATTAGAGTTTGGTGTATTGATAGATAAAATTTTGGGTCGAATTGGACTGTTTGGTTAAAGGATTTTAGGTAAGGCAAATTTTTTTGGAAAAGATGCATTTGTTGTTATTGGTGGATTTTTTTATAGCTACATTACCGGTGAGACCTTTATTTCATTCCGTAGTGTGTCAAGTTGTCATTAAGTAAGGTCGTAGCTTTCTCATGGTATGAGATTAAGTTTAGGCGTAAAATTTTTGGAAACGTTGCAATTATGAACAGTGAGTTTTTTGTAGCTACATTACCGAAGAGACCTTCTTTATTTAGATCCTAATTAGGATCATTGTTCTTTTATGAACAGTGATCGTAGAATCATTCCGTAGACTTCTGTATATCAACTTGACATTTAATAAGGTCGTAGCTTTCTCATGGTATGAGATTTTGTTTATTGTAAATGTTCTGCACCTTTATATGCATTAAGGATGAGAATAATAGGATTGTCTCTTAAGAATTAACTGATGTTACTCCAAACCCCCTTACCGAAACGCCGGTTGCCATTATATTGTAAAAAAAATTTTAAGACATAATTCTTTGAACCTTGTATTCTTGTTTACAAATATACCTTTAAAATTGTAGTTTCACATTTGATGCCTTTCTCTCATTCTGGTTTTTAAAATAAATAATACTTATTTTTGTTAGTTGTAGTATCCGGAAAACTAAATTTCACCTATGCCTTTCTAAAAAAAGTACGTTTATAGTTGATTGGGGGCTTACCAACGTACAAAATTGGGTATATTTTGGGAATCCCTTTAGCCAGCACATACAGTTGAGTAAAAGTATAAAGGAAAGTCTGTACCATCTCTCGAAATTAAGCTGTGGGATATTAATATTTAAAAAGTGAACATTATTTATGCTAACATCGACTTTACAAAAAAATGTATTTAACTTGTTTATGAAAAAAATATGTCTATTATTTTTAAGACAACGCTTTAGAATTATTTATTTCCACATATCTTGGGTAATAACATCATAGATGTAGCCAAGTACAAAGTAAAATGAGTGGGCCAAATTTTTGGAAATATGAAAACGAGGATACCCATAATATTAAATTGCAATCTAGTTTACTTCCGTGTTAAGATTGTAATCTTGTTTAATAAACAGCCATCGACGTATCTGCTTGACATAACCAGGTTTAAGTTGGACTGACAAGTCAATGGTTACGATTACGGATCACACAAAACAAAAGAGATATTAAGATCAATAAAAACGTGTAACCAAACTGCACAGTCAAACTGAAAATTGAACAAGGCTGATTTGGATGGTGTGAAAATCTTGGAGATTAGGCCTAATTACAAAACTCGATTATGGCTTGAAATGATACATACACATTAACAAACAAGAACACAGTATGAATTTTAAAACATGGAGAGTCTCAGTCCATTTATTCTGACATTATTCAAATCGACGTTAACGCAAATTCCCAGAATGACGTTAGTCTTTATTTGCTTGTCCGCAGACGGGCTAGTTTGGGGTTTATTAATGTCAGTTTTAAATGATGTTCGAAATAGTAAATTCACCATTGTGGCCATCCTTTCTAAATTTAAGAAAAGTTAAAATTTTGTGTGAGTTTAAATTTTGTCTTGACACTAAGTTGGTAGCGCCGCCACTTTTTGTCATTTCTTTAACCGTTCAACAAACGGGAGAATTACTTAGGAAAGCTATAGTCAAGTTAACCAACCTAATGAATGCTTTTTTCAGGCTCAAGTATGTCTCTAGCTACTAGAAGATAGCAGAAGTTACCATGATTCCAAAACCTGACAAACCGGTCAATGGCGTACAATCATATAGGCCGATATTGTTACTAGCTGTGATATCCAAAATATATAAAAAACTACTTTTAAAACGACTGAAACTCATCAATTTTAATTAAGAAGCACACATGCAACTAACGGCCACGTGATTAGAATTAAGGATCGATAAAAGAAAGCATCAGAGAAAAGAAAAATATGCGGAGCTGTATTTTAAGATGTTGCCCAGGCTTTCTATAATTTCTGGAATTTAGGATTGGAATACAACCAGGTTTAACTACCGTATAGTCTCCTGTCAAAATCCCACATTTCCAAGAGAAAATTCAGGATAAAATGTGTGGATTAATACTCAGAATTGAGATCAGTAAGCGCGGTGCTACCTTAGGGCAGTGCAGTGTTCTAGGTCCGCTGCTGTATCTATTAAACCATATGATCTACCAGTAACCAAACAAACCAAGACTGCTAAATTTGCTAATGACACTGGATATTTTGGACAAGTAAAGAAAAGTCAAAATTTTATCACTTTAGATCTCACTTTAGCTTTTCATCAAATCAAAATTGATTCAAAAGATTTCGGTAGCAAATGGGCATTTAGAGTTCGTGCGCATGCCTTTTGGTTTAAAAACCGCGTACTTTATCTTCCAAAAATTTATGGATAACATACCTTAAGGATTGCAAGATCAATATTCTATTATTTATTTAAATGACATAATTATATGTTCCGCAACACTTGGAAAAATAAAATTAGTTTTTTATAGATGGCGAAAGTATAATTTTAAATATCAATTAGATAAAAGTAAATTTTTGCGAAAAGAAGTAATTATTCAGTGCGTATTTTTAAGTGTGGCCGTAGGAATTTGCGTGTTAAAACATTTACCGCGGTATCTCAGAAATGGTTACCCTATTTAATGTTTTTACAAAAATAAGAGAACGTTTACCGTTATATACATTATTGAAAATTTCGGGTTTTTTCGGTAAGGCGAAAGGTTTGAAATTTGTCGCAAATACCTTTCAAAAACTGACTTTTTTATGACCCCATGACTATAAATCCACAAATCACTTCTACGTTGTTTAAGCCCGAACCCTGTGTGACCAATCGGGACGTATTTGAAATTAGGGATCGCAAATTTTTAGGTTATAGGACTTTTTTTGTAGATCTTTAAATGGTTAAAAAAAAAGTTGCCTATTTTTTATCAGAGGTGCCGTTTCGAAAATATTGTCGTTTGATTTTTTAAAGTTAAAGGCGTCGCGGTACCGAACCAGGGTCGAAATTTTTTAAAGCGCCGTATAGCGCTAATTTTGTTCTTTAATTTGTCAAAGGAAAATTTCTTAAATATGTTTCTGTAGGAGCAAAAAAAAATAATATTCAAAAACTATTTTTCATTTAAAAAAAAAAACATTTTCAAATGAAAATCGAGGTGGACCAAATTGCCTTAATCTTTTCGAGCCATTTGACATTTTATAGATATTTAGAGGATCTTTAATTTTTGTTGGTCGCGACGCCAAGCTGATCGTCCGAAAAAAATTCAGAGCACTGAAATTGGTTTTCCAATAAATGGACCTTGACGACCATCGCAAAAAAAGTTATAACAGGATAAATATTTTAACATGTAAATTTCTTTGGCCACCCTAAAAAAAATGTTATAAAACCAAATGGTATTAGGCCAAATCCTGACAAAATTAAAGCTATTTTATATTATAAAATTCCAAAAACGCCTATACAATTAAAAGGTTTCCTAGCTTTTTTGGAAAACTATCGCGAATTTATTAAAAATTTTGGTCAAATTTGTAAGGCACTAACGAATGTCACAGACAGCAATTATCCAAATTTCGATGATTGTTGTAACTTTTGCAAAAATATTCTATTAAACGAACCAATTTTGCAATACTCTAACTTTGAAAATCTTTTGTTGTAACAAAGGACGCCAGAAATTATTCGCACATTTATTCTATATAGCATTATTAACCCTCCTTTTTAATCACTATATTAACACCAATGTAATTATGAAGAATTACTTCTTTTTAAAACCTATCCGCAGTTTTGTATGAGATAGATTTGTTTAGATATTCTGTTGGTATAAGGAATGGGGCGAAGTGATTGCTAAAATTTTACATATTGTTTTGTAAAATTATAATTAATCATAATTACTTCGTTCTAAGTCTAACTTCATTATATAATAATGAATTTAGTTCCCTACAAACAAATAAATAAAATAAAAAATAATTTAATTTTTCAATTGCTTTAAAAGAGAGTTAAAAGTACATGATATTTGTCACATTAATTGTTTTTTTTTTCATATATAAAAATAAATTAAAACATTTTTTTGCAACCTAGGCAGAATATGCTAAAATTGCAATCTTAACGGCGCAAGATGCCACAGTACTTAGGATGTCTGATAATACCTTGAAAATCTCATTATTAAAAGTGTAATTTTGCTGCTGTGGACCAGAAAAGATTAATTACGGAAACGATTCAGGTTGTAACTCCTGATAATATTAAAAATGTTTAAGATATTCTTTAATATAACATGGTGTTTTTGCAAAATAAATTATAATGTTATGCATCAGTTATTAAATGCATCAATGATAACTTTTTATTAGTGGAATTTGAAAAATGATAAGATATTTTAATTTCTTTTTATAAATTTTATTTTAGAAAAGTAAACGAACGTTTTCCGAAATTAGAAGACCTAAATAACAATTTTTTATCCTAAATAACGGCGTCCCGGTTACCCTTCTCCAAATTTCAACAGTAACTTTCAAACCTTTGATTACTTGCTAAATTTATTTGTCATGTTATAACGGCTCTGGGGTGTGTTTTACTTGTTTTATTAGGTTTGGTATAATCAAGAAAATACAAGTAAAAAATAAATTTTGATTAAAAGTATAAGTCAAGTTTCAAAGCGTATTAGCGTTACCCATACATCACCACGTGGTGACTCTTTCGTGGTCTTCTTTACTACTCCTAACCCGACATGCTGTTTCGTGGTGGTTCCATCCCTTATAAGGCTGAATGGCAGAATTAAGAATTACATAGTGATGGAACCCTGTGTCTGTTACACGGGAGGCATCCAGTAGCTTTTTGCGTGCCTTTTTACCGAAGGATCCGAAGAAATTGGAAAATAAGCCAAAGGCAGTTCATGCTTCAAGTACAAGTGAAAACCCTATCTTATTAGATGTCCCTAATATATTTTAGAGAACGAACAGTGTGGGCACCTGAAAGAGAACCTTTACACGCGAAACCGAAGGTGATGGCGGCGATGTTGTCCTAACATTAATTTGCTAACATGCGAAAGATGGCCAGAAATGCACCTTTCAGGGGCTTGATAGGCGAATCCCAACATAACGGGAATATAAAATTAAAAAAATTACTTACATTGGCATCTTGGTGCGGCGTCTTGTAGCTTACCTTAAAGCTTGAATTTCTGATGTGAAGAATTCCAGGAGGAGAAATTTCCAACGTTACCATTCCCATCCCGCTCAATGCGATTCCAATTCCACCCAATTCACTTAAGTAAATTAATAACGATTCTAATGTACTTTTATTTAAGATAGAAAGTACACAAACATTTTAAGGACAAGATCGCGGGCACAAACTTTTGCATGCATGATTTTCGCGCGCAAATATAGCGCGGTCGCGATACATATTTTTACTTGAAATTAAGTGACCGATTAAAGTGTTTTAATAAAATGAAAATCTATTTTTTCAAAAACTATTTGAATCAAAATTCAAAGCAAAAATTTATAAAATTATTACAAAATGAATATTATTATTGATGTAGAATTTATAAAACTAATTGGATAATTGAAACGTAAATTTGATGTAATTTTAATTAAAACCCTAAATTACCTTCAAAATCGGGAAAAATTTTCACGTATTGAAAAAGATTATTAAACTTTTGGGGGTCAAATTCAATCAAATGCAGTAAATAACTAAATACAAAATAAAAAATATACTGGAAACAAAAAAATTCCTGTTTCCAGTATATTTTCATTTTATATTCAGTTATTTACTGCATTTGTAAAGATTTTACCCTGAATTAAAAAAAAATATTTAACAAATCTTATAAAAAACGCTTCGAAATGTTATTTTTGCCAAGTTTACGTGTACCTTATCGGGATGTTGATTTAAAATAGATCATTAATTGTTTCGGTGCGAAAAATTAATCGATAAAGTAATTAAAACGGATTATTGGATCCAAAAATTCGAGCACACACGGGCACGATCTCTTCAACACTATGAACTCAGAACTACTAATATAAAATAAAAATTTTAAGACCGACCAATTCTTATCGCAAAACTCGAGGGTCGAGTTCTATTTGTGGAATATTCTTTCTCATGCTAAATGGGCTATTGTAAGTGTGTTGAGACTACGCTACGTTTTATTTAAATAAAAATCATAACATTAAATGAATTGAAACTTTTATTACAATTTGTTAATTACAAATTTTCCTTAAAGCCGTGTTACGAATATTTTTTGGGGCAAATTTATTCCTTGCTTATTTATAGGTTATGAGGTTACCCATTTCTAGTTTAGTTCGGAATTCTCCGCTAGATAACATATCGCCTAGCTTGAATCGCGAATTGCAATACCCTCTAAAGCAGGTGATAGCCTATTAATAAAGCTTTTATTTTATATAATTTCATTGCCTATAATTTTACAGGTACCTACCTAAGTTACATGATAACAAAGTTTAAAAAATCATTTGAATGATTTTTACCTAATTTTGCAAAAAAAAAGAAGTGGTGCAAAAACTAAAAAGCATGCAATAACTTGTTCAAAGAGCTTTCATTTTATAGCTTATAGCTGTACTTAAACAAGTGCGGGGCCATCTTCTCGTCAGGTCAACAATGCCATGGTCTAGGGCAGTGGTCCCCAAAGTGGTCCCTACGGATCCACAGGGGTCCCCGGGATAATTTAGGGGGTCCGTGGAAAATTAAAATTGATTTGGGGATCCCTAACCAAGGTCAGGGGGTCCGCGCAAGGTTTAATATAAAATAAAAAAGTTGCGACACAATTTTATTAATTTGGTTTTTTAATCAAAATTAAAAGTGTAATATCTGCGTTTGTTGCAAAACTTTGGCTGTACAAACAAAACTTGGGAAGTGGAGAATGTTTTCAATTTCCAAATCTTTTAAAATTTCAAAATAGAGATGAATATTTGTTTGCTTATTGTCAACACTTAGCGGCGCTTCATTCGGACCTTAACCAAAGATTTAAAGACATTCTTCACTTGGATATTCCCGACTGGGTGTTGAACTTTTTTGCAAGTAGTCATACCCAGAGCAGAAATACAGATGAAGACATACTAATACCGGAGCAACTTATTGAATTATCCACAAAAGAAGAGCTAAAACCATTGTTTAAACAAGGATACGACAATTTCTGGTTACAAAAACAGATCCCAATTTTATATTCAGCATTATGGGTTAGTGTTCAGAAGCTGTTGATTGCTTTTCCGTCTTCCCATTTGGTAGAACGTGGATTCAGTGCCGTTATGAGTCTCATCACAAAACCGACTAGAAATTAGTACTCGTAGGGATTTGTGGTTACTACTCACAAATATTGAGCCGGACATAAATACACTTATAACTTCCCATCGGGTTCATCCAAGTCATTAATTTTTTAGTGTTTTAAAACAAAAGTTATAATGTCAATAAATACTCTTCAACAAAAAGTTTTATTTAAATTTTATTTTTACGTCACCATTTACCTTTCAAGACATCAAAGATAAATTTGTAACTTTTCCATTTTGAAATTATTTAGTTTTTTTACTCAGGGGTCCGTGGGCAAGTTTTGACTATGAAGAGGGGTCCGTGAGCCAAAAGAGTTTGGAAACCACTGGTCTAGGGCTTCAATAAGCGGCCAGTGTTCTGGTCTTAATTTTATTAAATTTAATTGACTCCTCCTATGAGAGAGCCTGTTGAATACCTATGGCCTAAGGCACTTACAATTCATAAGACGGACCTGCACATCTGTGTGTATGTGTGTGCATAAGCATAAATTAGGCACCTCCTTCCCCTCCTTATGGGTGGGTTGGAGAATAAAGAGAACATAATTTTAGCTTGAAAAAAATTTCTATTCGTGGCTTACATTTACTAAGTACATAAAAGTATTGTATTTTCGAAAATTTTCGAAATCAAAATTTTTGCGGAAATATTTGTTTTCGACTCCCCTCATTACAATAAAATTGTTTTCGAAGTTGTGTCAGTATGTCTATCTCTACAGCCCAGACGGCTAAACTGAGGCCTAGAAATTCATATTTAAGCCTTTAACAAAAATTGGGAGGTCCAGATGACTTCTGGATGACATCCACCAACCGGAAGAGGTAGTTTATTTGTTAGGTTTTTCAGTTTTATTTTTATTGTACCATTTTTCAAAATTAATCATTTAAAGAACTCATTCTCATCTTCGTTGATAAGCAACATTTTATTAAATTTATTCCCATCAAGTTCCCATATAATCAGCGGATTTTTAGTTTTAATTTCTGCGGACAACTTTAACTAATTTTATGCCAGATTTTAAAAATTTGACCAAAGATATAAAATAGTTAAAATAATTATATTTTTTATATATGTCCTTATGTTCTTATATGGGACTTGTAAAAATATGCAATTGAATTAAATAAAAGATTTGAATTTGTGGTTCTACGTGTGGCTCTTTATAAAATATAAAAACGGATTGCGGCTCAATTTGGCCTCATGTGTGCCCACCCTTGTTATATATCATTAAAAAATGGCTGATGTCACTATCTGAGTTATTATCAATATACATTTCAACAAAATAATATTGCAGATATACTGCAAACTAATTATTTGATAATTAATAAAATAACATGTCAAAAGTAGCGGATATATCTAAAATTCGTAAATGAAAGTCGTGCGGTAACCACACCACCATTTTATATAATGATTCTATTATTTTATGCACTTTTTCACCAATATTCTGTTTGAACTTATTACATATATTTTTCGTTTCATTAGCTTTTGTCGCTGTTCATGAAATCTGTCCGCATTTTTTATAGTTTTCTCCTTTCATGGTTTAAATTTCTTCTTTCGCTGGATCGTTGGTTTTGTTTGCCCCCATTTTTAAAGGCCTTTTATTAGGTCAGCCGGGTCAATTAAGCCCCGGATTCATTTCTAGATGTATCTCCTTTGTTAACTGGGTTTCAGACTGACCATGTTGGAGTATATAAGTAAATGCAAATAAAATTTATGATTGTAATTATAAACGGTATATTAATTAAATGTACAATTCGCACCAAAGATCATTTATTAAATAATGATTATAAGTGGAGCTCTAAAATCCTTATTTTTTAATATTATTAATATAAATATAATTTCAAAATTTTTAAATTTTTTAGTTGATTTATTTCTCCTAACATGCATTAATCATCCAGGCCAGAGTTTCTCAAACTTTGGCACATATACCACTAGTGGTACATTATATTATTAGTCTTAGTGGTATATAACAGGGGTGGCCAAACTGTGGCTCTTGAGCCACATGCGGCTCTTTTCTAGTATACCTGTGGCTCATTGCAAAATACTTAAATTTACACCAATTCCAATTTATTATAATCATGATTTTGAAGAAAAATATGGTAGT
>JARJDX010030552.1:0-19275 GCA_030264735.1 Gymnusa sp. GC000175 | reverse complement strand
TGTGCAGGCATTCTGATATTTTTTCTGCTTTTAGCGCTTGTTTTTTGTTGTAGGTTTTCCCAGTAGTAATTGCCGTATTACTAGATAATTAAATGACATCACGTAATTATTTCGTCGTTTATCACCACCTTATATTACGCAATCTAAATAATAGTTTTCTGACTGCCATACTTTTTGTTTCCTTAGTGCAGATTCTTATGTTGTTTTGTTCTGCTACGTTGGTAAATTCATCCATTAGCCTTTGTGGTGCATCCTTAGCAAATTGAGTGGCATCCTATGCATAGCCTATACAGATGATTGTGTTACTACCAATGTTGTATCTTATTGCTATTTCTTTAATCTTGTTAATAATCTAATCCACAATTGTATTGAAAAATACTGAGCTTAGGCTGACACCCTGCCTGATTCCGTTACTTATTTGGATTGTTTTTTTTTATTTGGATCTTTATTGAGTTACCCTTGTTTAGTTTTTTAATAACTTTTATCAGCTTATTTTGTGCGTCCTTTTGTAGGTGATATTGATAACATCTATTATTTTCACCCCGTCAAACACTTGTGTCATGTCTAGAAACCATACGAATAGGGAGTTAAATTAAATTCCAACGTTTTTTTGCGAAAGAAAAAAAATTGCGTCAATCTGTTCTTCCTTAAGCCTTGCGTCCTGGTTAATGGTTTTGCATTGAATCTCTGATAGTATGTTAAAAAATATTTTTATGTTATTTTTGATATTTATGCCCATGTAATTCGAGGAGTCCTTTTTATTACATTTTTTGTGCTTGGTTCCAGGCGTTTGATGACTTTTTTGAACAGTTTTTCTAGTTTATGTCTTAGAGTATCACCCCCCTACATTATAAGTTCGTTGATGATACTCCCTTTATCCGATTTCTGAAGTTTTTTAGCCTTTTAACTACGCGGGTTATTTGCTCTATCCTAATTTTTAGATGTGGTTTTTCTGTGGGGTCTTCGTGTGTAGGTGGTTCTAGCGGGTCAATCTCAATGTCTTGTTCGCTGTAGAGTTTTAAAAATAGTGCAACCATTTGTTGTCACTGATGTCATTGTGGTATTTTCGTTTAAATCTCCCTTCATTGATCTTATAGTTTTCCAAACACACTTTTGTGCTTCGTAAATAGCCCTTTTTATATCACCACTAAATTTTCTGCCAACATTCATTCTTAATATTGCGGATTATGTTGTCTGTCAGTCTTGTTTTAATGTTGTTTGTAGTGTCTGCTTGTCTCTGGTATTGGGTTATTTTGGAATTGGATTTATGTATATTTCTCTTTTCAGCCGCCACTTCTTTAACTACTGTAAAAACCATGATTTAACTCTTTAGCGATTTTTTTACCACTTTGGAGTCGATGTCCTCTGAGGCTGCCTACTTTAGGTTGGTTAATACTTTTCTCCATGCGTTTTTAACTAAATCTTTATCATTTTTAATTGGTTTCATCTTTATGTATTTTTTCAGGTGATTCTGGTAGAGATGTTTAGTACTGAATAAATTGTAAATAATTTAAAGATTAATACGAAGAAAATCAAAATATATCAAATTATTTTTTAGCATTTAACTCTAATATACCAAACAATATTTTGGAGATTTTTTTAGCAATCTTTATATCTTCAAAAATTGTGTTAACTCATTAATATTTTATATTATTACAAAATTGATTTAACACAATTTCAAAAATAAAAGTAAAACAAATTTAACATTTATATTTATTTATTTTTGTTGGCTCTTTATTTCTCAAAGAATTTTGTTAACTCGTCATTAATCTACAATTATGCAATGTTGTAATAACACAATTTTTAAGCTCTAAGGAGTGCATAAGAAATCGCCAAATAGTAAGCTGAAAGATTTAGATAAAAATGAATAAAAATTGTGATAATTCAATGAAAACTAAATATTAACACCAGAAATATCAATAAAAACCAAAATATAAAAAAAAGAGTAATAGAAGAAACTTTATTAAACAGTATATATTTGTCTGAAGCAATTAGATTTTTACCTTAAAATTTTATTAACTCCTATAAAATTAAACAAAGTATCGATTAGGTTATAAAATTAGCATAAAATTATATTAAAATTGGCATAATAAATTAAAGCTAACCATAAAAAATAAACTATTATGAAGATGGAAGCAATTTCAAAAGAAATGCAAATTTAAAGAGAGAACTCATTTATAATACAGTTTTAGGAGATTTCGGTAGTAAACGAGACTAATTGTAACTCATTTAGTAAATCTACTTAAAAAACATACTTTGCATATCAAAGTAAATGCAGTTTTACTTTGAGGTCTTTGTATGCTGCAAGTTATCTCCAAATATTTTGTTCAATTTTAATATTCTTCGGATTCTCTACTAATAATTTTAATAAAAAACTGATCAGAGATATAAAAGTTTTAAAAATGAATTGTTTTAAAAAGCCTATACATTAATTATTTAAATATCTATCATGCTTTGTATAAAATTTAGTTGCCTTTTTTGTTAAAAAGGAATATGTCACAAATTTGTAATTTAGAGTCATGTAGTGACCCCTCCTCCATCCAGAGACCTTTGGAAACCCTGTATTATTAAAAATAATACATTTTTTGTTTCTTTAAACTTGTCTTTATGGAAAGAATTTTATTTCTAATTTAAATGATTAGGAATAAACTTTAATAATAAAATATATGAAATAAAAATTATGGTTTTCCCTCTACATGTAAATAAAATAATAAGAACTGTCATAAAATATTCTTAAAATTATTTTGAAGACATAAAAAGTTGAACGAAAATGTTACTAAAAATAATAAAGTCTAGGAACGTCGCATTATTATTATAGTTTTCTATCCGAAAACAAAAATTTATTGTTAAAAACCTCATATAAAATTTAAGTTTGTTAAAATGCGCTCTAAAAATGGAATTATAAGCAGAAAATTATACGATCGCATTATTTTTTTAAACATTAACTTGCTTTATTATATTTTACATGCAGCGTTATATATTTTTTCTGGTTCATATTGCGGGAAATATGAGCCAATAAATTCTATCAATAATGTGCTGAATAATGCTTTTTCCGTTAGACGTAACGACACTTGATATTTTATTGCATCCATATAAACAAAAATCAAATATATTACAAAATGTATAAACGAGAAAATCGCAAACGACATTTTTTACACCCTCGCTTTTTTAATCCCGAAAAAGCTGCATAATTAAGCATTTCATCATATGTTATCAAACATGATAGATCACAAAAATTATCAACGTCATAAATAATATTTTTTGTAAATTCTACATCAATGACGTTGAATATTTCTTATGTGCATTTTTGATATCTATAATTACCATCTTTATGAATATATTAGGGTGGTTTATATATGTTTTTATAATTATAAAATACACATTAGGTAACATATTTATTATAATTAATTTGCCATTTTCTATAAATATCAAAGAAGTTGCTTAGAATATTAATTATCCCGGCACCTCCACCAAATTATTAAGGGTCTATGCGGCATCCGAAAATTTTATTGATTGAGTTGTGTGAAATATCGACTCTAAAACACACAACAGCTAACAAGTTAACATGACAAACATAATTCATGTTGGTTATTATTCAATACCTAACATCAAATACTGACATGGTGACGGATTAATAAACATGTCTGGCACCTTTGAGATAGAGCCCATGAACGTCGGGGTAAACCAAGGACGGTAAAGAGCACAATATTGCATTGATATTTTCCTTACATTAAAATGAGCAGATGTCAGAATTTAAATTAAAGCCATTTAAAAATATTTGAAAAGCAAAATGTCTACATGTAGAAGTAACACATATTTGTTGTTAGTAGATAGAAAGGTGGCTGGGGCAATATTTTTACAATTTATTAAAGAATGTTTTTTCTTGCCAATTCTTCTGAGTACAAGGAAACCTGTGTTTTTCTTTATTACTTTAAACACAGAAAATTTTATGAGAAAAAATAGCACGTAATCATGGTTTTCTTATATAGAATAAAAATCATAAAATAAACGCAGGGAAGCCATAAAAAGAAATTACACCCTCTTTGTCACTGTAAAAAATATTAAAAATAACAATATGACGTACTTAACTAAACTCAATATATTTAATTAATATGTATCAAAAAATTAATTAAAAGAAAACCCACGTATAATTATATATCGAACTAGATTTTAAAACGAGACAAGATCGAAATAGAATTTTTTCTTTGGAAGTAAATTTACTAAAAAATAATTAAAATTTACTTCAACAAAAGTAATATTTTATTTTATGCAAGTAAATTGATAAAAAGAAAAATCTATCATAGAAAAAATAAAAATATTCAAAGTTCTAAGTGAAATTTCTCTTTTGGTGGAATAAAATTAGGGGAGTTAAAGTTGATTAAGTACTAAAACGGGTCGGACGTGACCCTATGTGCGCTATTGGGTCCTACTATCGTAATGTATCAACTGATAATTGTCCTACAAAAGATGTCCCTTCAATATTGGGTTACTCCTAATAGTTATAAACAAGATAAAAGGCACATGAATCCACACCCCATATACTTATCTGATTTACAGCTTTATCTACACGACACATTCGTATGATTTGTTAGCTTTATTTCTCTTATCATACAATTACTTTACGCCTATATTTATCTATATTATATTTATCATGTGGAAAATTTAATCATATATTTTATTATATTGCTATAATAAAAGTTATTTTAAATTAGAGTTTTTATGTAGCGTTTTGTTTCCTCTAGGCCAGTGTTTCCCAACCTTTTTTTACCATGCCCCACCTAAGTTTTTCTAAAATGTTGATGCCCCCCCACTATGTAACATATACATATTTCTTTATCCTAGTAGGCGGTTGGTTTTCAAATTTTAGACGAGCACATATTCCAATTGCCCCCCCTGATCAATCAAATTGCCCCCATGTAGGGCGTAGGACCCACGTTGGGAAACACTGCTCTAGGCGGAAGTTTAGATCTTTTGCATTCCGGTTAGTTTATTGCGTACTAACATCCTAGGTTGTTTATGTAAAGAGATAGGTCTTCTTAAGCTTAAGTAATCTCTTCACAAGTCTTTCCTTAATTTATATTTTATCATCATTTGTTATGTCATGCATTATATGAGAGGCATTCTTTACCTTCTCGACGTATGGTTATGGTTATGGTGGTGTTGGCAGGTTTAATTAGAAGTTCAGTGCACATAGCCACCAGCCCATATACATTTTAAGGGGGTATTCTATTATGCTTCATCCCTTCCATCGTTCACTGTGATTATCCTTGAAAAGAGTGGGTTGATAACTCCACTTTGTCTCTCTTACATCTAAAAGAGAAGGGAGTTTTACTCTTCTATCTTAAGATCTTAAAGAGACGCAAAATGTCTTGCCTGCTTAGTGAGACCGTCTCGCCTAATTGCCTAATTGCCAAGCAATGCAGTTTGGCAGCCATCATTGCTTCTTCAAACTGAGACGGTTTTGGTGAATCTTTATATACCCGCTGTTTGGAATACTAGCAAGGAAGACCATCCAAACTGGCCTCTTTTCCGGCCATTTTGTCCGTCCTGTCATCCTATTTCCATTCTGAGTGACCCGGGATCCAGGTCAGGTAGATAGCATGCAACCCGGCTTGAAAGACTGTACTGAAGTGTCCTATTCGCACGGAGTAACTGTCAATACATCTAGTACCTCAAAAATCTGCTTCGATTTTTGTATAGGTTCTAGACCCATGCCATGCTTTGGTCCATTCTTCTTTCGATGGAATGACAATCCTAAAATTCTGCTCCTCGAACCACAGGCTTTTAATTCTGTCCTGCTGCTTGATTTGCAGCTCATCAGGCTCTCCCCTAAAAGGACAAGGTTGGTCTCCACTCAATCTCTTTAGGAAACTATTGCAGCTAAGCCTGTGGACACCATTATTGCAAAATTCCTCATCGTCAGTTATAGGAGTGGCCCTCAAAGCTACAGTCGGTGTACTCTTCCTCGTGAATGTAATGCCTCTGAGAAATAATTCCTGCATTTCTGTCCAGAAGTTTCTGGACCGTGACATGTTCGGTTCTTTTCAACCACATATGAACCGCATGACTAAGTCTTGGGGTTATAATGGTTAAGTAGATCCACATCAGCTGCTTAGGCCCCACCTTACTTCATGCCAATTCTCTTACACTGCCAAAAGATTATCTGATTATTTTGACACCTAGCCTTCAATTGCTTTTGCCAGAGAAGTTTTTTTATCCAAGATGAATAGAAATTTTTTCGTCTCGGCAAAGTCAACTGTCTTACCACCAATTACCATCTCCCTCGGACGTTTAATTTTATACCTGAGAAAAATATAGCGTCCGTTTTTTTTCGGCTAAATGGAGAGTTTGTTCTCACAACACCAAACTTCTGTAACATTCAAGGCTTGCAAGGTACCCCGTATGCTTCTTTAGAGAGTGTGATGATGTCATCTGCATAACTTCTAGTTTTAGTATCAGTACGGTTTAGGCTTACCAGTAACTTATTTACGACCAAAACTCCGCCATAGAGGGACACTACTGCGGAGTTTGGGCACCCTTTGGATACCAAACCTTTTAGAGTTTGTCCCTGCCCCGACGTAGAAATTTTTCTACCCTCAAGGGTATTTATAATTCCCTATTTTAACTTCTGCGGAATACCACGTCTCTTCGTAGCTCCGTAGCTTGACTAACTGAGCTTCTAGAGGCCCTGTCTATGTCCGAGAAGGCTTAATTTCAGAGTTCCTTTCACTTTAGCTGTTGCTCTATAGAAACAACAGCCAATGGAGTACCGTCTTAAGAAATCTGCCCCTCTGAAAAGCGTGCTATTCCTTATAAAGTGGATGGTACCAAAGAGGTTCTGCCATTTAATACCAGTCTCTAAAGTTTTTAACAAAAACGACGTAAGGCTTATAGGGCGGTAATCACGTACGTTCACATAGCTCTTCTTACCAGCTTTGGGAATTAAGGTCACCTCTTCCATTCTTTAGGCGTGTAACTTACCGCAATATAATCCGTTATCACTTCGGTCAGCGAAACTAGGATTTCATCTAGTCCCTTTGGCATAAGTACCGGAAATACGTCATCACGGCCTGGTGACTTGAGCGCTTCAAAGAAGGTAATCTTTTTTTCTTATCTTATCAGCGTTTACAACATTTGCTGCCAGAGACCAATTTCTTCTATTGCCCCCCGGTGAATCCACTCTACCGACTTAGTTTAGCTTCCATCTTCAAGATCCTCAGCTACATTCCCGGTTACCCGCCAGTATCTTGGCAAGTTTTGCTATATCTAAGATAATCTCAGTTTCAGTAGGTCTCTTTTATATATTTTTTTCGGATTTGCGCTCTTTTCATCTAGTTACTTTCCCCACTTTTATGGATGTCACTTCTCCATTTTGCTTAAGATCTTTTCGTTTTATTGTTGCTACACCTTCGAGACATATTCACCTTTTCTTTTGAAAAAATGCTGTGACCATTGCTTTTTTTTTGTAATTCACTCCATCAAATTATCGATATTTGTTCTTCTCGTTGAGATTGATAAAAAAATCTTTATATTTATCGTTAGGTTTTTTGCTGATGTGGCTTAGATTATTATATTATTAAAGGCTTCTAATATTAGTCCGATTTATTAATCTTGATTATTTTCCAAGATCTATGATTTCGACGGAGATATGCACGTTAAAGTTTTATGTAATCCAATGATTTATTTGAGTTTTTTTTTTGTTTGAATTTTTAGTTTTTTAAGGGTTATTTTAAGGCTAATTGCACCCGAGACTTTCTTAAGTTTACACATTATTTCTGTAAGCACATTAGAACTTTCAGGGGATCAAAGGTTATTTAAGCAGAAGCATACAGCTTCGATACCGCTTTGAAAAGTGCTACATTAATTTGGTTATATTCCATAGTGTTAAGGCTTGGACGCCGAAGGTCAAGAGGCTGGAAGCTTTTGAAATGTGGATATTTTGGCAGATCTACAAAATACTATGGGTGAATCACATTATAACCTCTTAAGTACTCAGACTGATGGGAAAGAGGCAGGGAACTATTAGGAATTATTGAAAGGAAAAAGACAGCTTACCTTGAATACATCCTCAAGAACAACAACTACGATTAGGTAGACCCTCCAATTTTAACTTTATAAGACCGATGCGGTCCGAAAAAAAAATGTTATATGGATATAAAATATAAGGGACTGGATAGTTTCAGAGCGACACAAGACCGTGGAACATTCGCAATCTTTAGTAATGGAACTGGTTTCTAAAGAAATAAAGAATGTGCAAAGCTAAAGATTTCTTATAATATTTGTTTTTGACTATCTTTTCAAGGGTGTTTTGTGGTACCTACCTTGAACTTGTGTCTTTAGACTTGTAATGGTGTCACCAAACCCTTTCGGAGAGTAAACGGTTAGAGGTGGCGAACCTTAAACTCCTGTAAAGCTTTCTAAAATTGGTTTCTTGTCATTTGAGTTATATAAAAAAACTAAAACTAAAACCAATTGCATAAATTACCATACAAAAAGTTAGTGGTTTGTTACTATTTTTAAAAAGTTATTTTGTATATGTTATGCATTTTTAATATTAATATACCCTTTTCTCAAGCATCCCTTTATTCAGTTATTTATATTCTTAAGTATCTTTTACCAATTTAAGATCCCCATTTCATTATTTTTTAATTCCATTGTAATCCAAAGTTAAAATTTATTATCTGCTGTTTCGTATTGGAAATGCACTTGATATTTTATATTAGTATATTATTCTATAAAATATTCAAATAAAGTTTGACAATTAAAACAATTGTTGGCTGCCTGTTTTAAAACGTGAAAATTGATATTTGATAAATTAATTTAAAATTATAAAACTGAAAATACCCATTAAAATAAAGTAAAGCATTTATTTCCACAGGCATGTTTCAATGTTTATAAATTAAGTTGCAGCCTTTGTTTCGTAATCTCATCGAAAGATGTGTTTCTCTGATGCTTGATATGGGGTCTACGATGAGATTGGCTTCTGAGCCTTACGAAATTGAAATTGGGATACTACCTTGTAGATCTTATTTCATAAACTATATATTAAACCAAATTGGGTTCATATTTCCTTTCAAATCTATTTCCTTGGTTTCATACCAGCATTATTTCATCGATGCCCAGCAGATATATTTACAAACAGGGCTTATATAAATTCAAAGAAAATACTTTTTATTCGCTTCAATTTTGATCCGTGCATAAATAAGATTCAAGAATTATTCGACGGAAAAGGGAGTTTCATTCAAATGTAGAAGTGAGTTGAAGTGGAAAATTGATAATTGTGACGTTTTGTATAATGAAAAAAAGTTGAAAACTTGATATGTGAGAAGGATTTTGTATAAAATTTAGTTTCAGAATAAATGATATTTGTGCGAGGGCAGTATTAAGGGGTGATATCCGACACGAAACTTCAATATTTTCTACAAAACTTTAAGTAGATCAATATATATATGGCTAAGGGATGACAACTAAAAGACTTTACTTTTTTTAAAGAATTGACGTGTTTTATGGATCATTGGTGATACTTTAGCAGTAAAACATGTTCTAGATATCTGTGTTTCCGATGATGAATTCATAACAGCATTTTTTATTATCCTAGACAGCCTTGAACGTTTTACATGAAATAAAAAGCCTTTTTTCCCCTTCTACAGTACTTTTCTCGGTAACCAGTATAGGTGACTTTCCAGTTTACTTTCGTTTTGTGCATTTTGTCTGCTATTACACAAAGTGACCTACGGTTTAATATGGGTTACGAACCACTAAGTTGTAAAAGATTTAAACCAATTAAATTTAAATATCATAATATATAACTTAAAATCTATTTGTAAATAAACGAAAATCCTAACCTATAAACTACCACTTCCGGCTGGTGGATTTCAGTTAAAAGTGACTGAGATCTCCCAATTTTCGTGTAAAGCTTATATATAAATTTTCAGGCCGATCAGATGTCTGGGCTGTAGAGAGGATATACTCAGACTGACATACAGACACACAGACACTTAGACACCACTTTGAAAACAACTTATTAGGAATGAGGGGAGTCGAAAACGGATATTTCCGCAAAAATCTCAATTTCAAAAATTTTCGCGATTACTATAGTTTCTTTTACTTTGTAATTTAATGTACTATGATGGCTAAAATATTCAAAATTGAGATTTTTAAGCTAGTGAAAATTTAATTCGATATTCAAGAAGATGTAGAATTTTTGTCTTCTATTGAAATTAGAGCAACTTTATTTTCATAATTAAAAGTTCTTTTATGTAAGCCTGAAATCTTATACTTTTTCCTAGCCCTATTATTTCCATTTACTTGGGCTCTTCTGCTCTTCTAATGCTGAGGCTTCAGGATGTTAAAGTGTCCATTGGGGGACTATCAACCACACCTACGATGTACGCTTTAAAAGAATTTTTATTAAAATAATTCAATCGATTTAATTTATTTAGTTAATCAAAATAATATTCCTGATAAAATTTATGATTTTAAACCATTGTAGTAATTTTCCTGTTTGAATTTACTATAATGGTTTACATGTAAGCAATTAAATTAGAAGTTTTGAGAAAACTTATAATTTGTGTTTAGTAACTAACCCAAGATATTATGTAAACAATAAAGTGTTAATAAACCGTGGTATGGCAACTTGGTATACGTCTTTGTGATATTGGGTATTACGCGTTGCCTAACACGCCATTGTGTATAAATCAATTTAACATGAAGGGAAACCAAAAAAAAACAGCAAACAATATAAATGCCACAAAATGTGATAAAACGTGTTCTTTCAACCTAATATTACAAGGGATAGCTTTTATTGCATTATTGGTTTTTTTTATAATTTTTTGAGGTGCTTTACTTATGTATTAAATTTTGTTGTCTTGGATAAGCTTGTAATAAAAAAAAACTTTTTCATGTTTGCTGTCGTAAAAGCTTTTTTAAATGCATTTATTTTAACAAAATAAATTTAAGTTTTATAACATTAAACATTTCCAGAACATTAAACATTATAAATGTTACCTGAAAAAAGGGACGTAGTAAAATTTTGAACATTAATAAAGTAAGTGGGAAAACTTTTTTTCAAGGCAAATAAATAAGGTGAAAATTGATTGATTGTTCTAATTAGTGGCGCTTTAGAAAGTGGAACGATTTGTCAGAATTAGGAGTAAAAGGGCCTGGATGTGTGGTCATTAGGAAGAAGTTATCAAATTTGTACTGAAAATACGTGAATGTGTGGCCATTTCATTTGTGATATAACCGACCCTTGGGAATTTTCCTCAAGGTACTGTTACAAACCCATATCATATTAATAAAGTTAAAGAACTTGTCTAATTCAGAAGGAATGTGTTCGATATTGTTACAACTTTTGATTACGTCGTTGACGTTGACGTTGAGTTTTCTATTAAATAATTTCGCTATCTTTCATTATACGCAGAATCCTCCTAACCGTTCCCGCGGCACGATAATTGTCTTGGGATTTGCTTTATTGACTCTTAAAACTTTTTTTTATTGCATCTTGGGACGACTTTTAAGACGCTTCTTATACACCCAATTTACATACATGTCATGCAATATAATGTATATATGTACTTAGATAGGAGTCTAGCGGAACGAGATTTAAACTCTAAAAGCCTTTATTGCTCGTATCAGGTTTATTTGTATCACTTTATAATCTTATACTCTTACACTGCATGGATGGAGATCACGCTGAAAGGAAGAAATCGTTACTTTACCACCAAGGACTTTTCTGATAGTTTGTTCCTTTTACATGCAAAGCACCTTTTAGTTTAAACTTAGTACTATTTAGCTCTTTCCTTTGTTTAGAACAAAGTAGCATCTCTGACAAACTAGTTTTACAAGTTCTAGTCTACCAAACTCTATTCAATGAAGATCTTATCAGGAAATTAACACTCCAATTATTTAAAATTTAATTATTTAGAGAAAATTAATAAATGTAAAATTTGGGTATTTTTTATATTGGGTGAACAAATCTAGAAACAATCCAATATCTTAAGAAACACACTTCCAATTATAAAAACAAAAAACATTTAAAATCTATTTAATCATGCTTAAGTAGAGCTTTCAATTTTCCCCCTGAGAGTGGAAAAGGGGGCAACTTTAAAATTTTAAACAGGAACTACAATTTTTATTGCAAATTCAGGTTCAACGGTAAAAAATACATAACTTTTACTTAAAACACTTTTTGTTATCATATTAAGTGGCGCTGTAATCGCAGAAAAAAATTATCGCAAGATTATATTTTTCGGTGATTACAGCGCCACCTTAAATGATTACAAATAAATAATACAAGTAAAATTTATGTATATTTTTTCGTACAATCAGAATCTGTTATAAAAACTGAGAATTTAAGTCTTGAAAATTTAAAGTGCTTCTCACCCCGCCCGAAGGGGGGAAACTATATATTTTAAAATGAAAACCTCCACTCAAAAATACATATATTTTTCAAGTAACAATTTTTTTTAATTATTGTATTTGGCGTTGTTATCGCAAATAAATTATATCTTGCAATAAAATTTTCCTGCAAGTAAAGCGCCACCTAATATGATTTACCAAAAAGTAGTAGCATTATCATGTCTTTGTTGCTAGTTTTCATATTAGCTTGTCTTGGACTTTAATCAGTGTCTATGAAAAACTTTGTTCAATCCATTACCATATTGTACCTAAACTGGAAAACAACTCAAGGCGGCAATCTAGAATTAAAATCGACAATAAAGCTTTTATCAATATTATATTTTGCTAAAAATTCCTCTTTACCATCGAATTTTCTTGGGGGGTTAAATGTCCTTTTAACGAAAATTTAGCAATACGCAGATGAATATGGCTTACGTCCAAACACCTACAGGACAATACATATGATACTGTCGAAAGCGGCCAATTCGCAGGTAATATTAGATATCAAAGGTGGCAACATCTAAACATGTAAAAGCATGTTTTAAAATAAAGGTAAAAAAAATCATTCAACAAATTTAAACTTTCGCTTAGAAAATATTGCATGGCATTTTTCATCCTTGTATGGTGATGAGGATGGCTCAGTAAATAAGTAAATTACTGATAGATTCTTCTTCTTCTTCTTTTTCTTAATTTGCCGTATAGTCACTGGACGTTGGCAATCTATCTGGCACACCTAATTTGATCAACCGCGGTTCTATGTAACTCTATTGAAGTCTTGTCGGCCCATTGTCGCAAGTTCTTTAGCTAAGAGATTCATCATCTGGAAAATCGTGTACCCTTTGCTGACCAATGATAATTTTCTCTACTTCGATATTTTAAGTATTTCTTTTTGCATGCGTATAAATATAATCTTATTAGGAGGCAGAGGTTCATGTTGTGTAGTATACTCTTTATTTGATTTTTCGATCCTTATTATTATCTTTTTACTCGCATTTGTGAATCAGGTTTATTCCTAATGTTGTTATTGATATTATTGTCGGTAGTCGGAGCCGCTTACACATTGTACTTTGTTATCGTTGTTTTTGTCGATAATCATAGTTTTTAATATATTCAGTCGCATATTGTGGGACAGGTAGGTGTTGGGTTTTTGTATTCAAGATCATATGCGAATTGTAAATTGTTGATGACCTGCCCATTTATAATTATCCCTTCATGTTATTTATTTGGAGCATTTGCGGGGATAAAGGATATGAAACGTTTCTCTGCATATCAGTTATTGCGTAGATAACACGCCTGATCCCTTGCAGTACTAAAAATTGTTCCGAAAATCTCGTCTCTACGCATATGCGTGCTCTCTGTTGGCTTTACAGATTCGATATAATACGTGCATCTCTTTCGTTTATTACAGATTGGTATCGACAAAATTCGCAAAGACACGGCAGTTTACGTCACTTGCTCTTTGGGTAAATACATTTAGGATAAAAACTGCACCTCTGGTACCAAGGCCCTTTCTGAACCAAAATACCTTGTCTTTTATGACTTCTTGTGGCTTTTTCTATACACGATCGTTTATATTCGTGAGGAAAACCTTCTTGAAAAGGCTTGTAAGGTTGTTCTATAGTCTTCGCACATTTTAGTTGTGGGTTCTTTGGTGTAAACCATTTCTCAGGAATGTTCACAGTTATATTGAAGTTGTTGACTTCTATGATTATGCTCTTCCCCTATTTTAGCATGTTCCAGCATGTCTCCTCGAATTTCATAGGACCGCGGTGTTTTATTGCTTTTTAGCCTTCTTTTTTTTAATTTTGCGGCGTCAGCTGCTTTGGCTAAAAAACTTATGACAATATATAAAAAATATTTAAAAAAAAAACAAAACAATTTAAGTCACGGTGGTACCTTAGTTATGCGTTAAGGGAGGTCCTAATCATAGTGTGTTATTGCTGATATTTAGTCCTCGATTGTTATCAGCATAAAGAGATTGTATGTATTATTGCCATCTTGCTATTTTATCATCTATATTTATCAATGCTTTGCCATGTTTATCAAAAATCATGTTGTTCTGTAGGGACTCACGTGACCCTGTGGTTTTTATTACCTTTTTGTACATTTTAAGTGCATCATGTATTCTGTTTGGCTTCTCTATTTCGGCACATTGCTTTCTCCACCAGCTTTTCTTGACTTCTTTAATTTTCTTTTTAATGCGCGGTATATCTGCTCATATTCATCTTTGTTTTTGTTTTTAGCCTCTTCGCTTTTCCATTAGATCTGGGACCTCATCCGTAATTTATTTACCCTTCTTGAGTCTGCGCGTAGTGAGTAGATTATCATTCTTCACTATTAGTGATGTTGGTGATGTTAGTTATTCTATGCTTCCACTTTCGAGGTTTTGTAGGTTTACAATGTTTTTCATTTTCTCTACTAGCTGTTGTTTTATTTGGCCTATAACTTTTGCATATTGTATGATTTGTTTTGTGTCCCTTGTTTCGTTTTCTTTATGAGCAATTTAAGTGTCGAAAGTCTTAGGTTATGGTCGGTAGAGCCCTAAGCACCAGGGCACCCTTTGACAGATGTTGTGCTAATTGTAATGAAATAGATTTGATTTCTTATGAGGATTTCCAAGTGTATAACCTCCTTACAACTTATTGTAGGTGTTTATTATAGTGTTCGATTTCTTTGCAGAATTGGATTAGCGTTTCTACTGATAGATTAAAGCTTGTCAAACTTCTTGCTTTAAACCCTAAAAAAGTTCTTTTAATTTACCATATATGATGGGTTTATTTTCCATTTAAACATTTTTTATATATGACGGTAAACATTGTTGTCATCTTATCCAAACCATAACGTATAAATTCAGGATGAATTTCTCTAGGGCCTGGCGACTCTTTGACTTTCATAACATTAACCGTTTTTTTTTCTAACCGTAAAAGAGCGAACATTTTAGTGCTATTATTAAGGCTAAATAATCCCTGTTTTTCTTTTAGGCTGCTTGCTACTTACTTAGAAGAAACATTAACAGCATTATCTAATTTTAGTCCTGGTTGCAGATTTTCACTATTTTAACTAGTTTTAATAAGACATTTTTTTCAATTCCAATTCTTCTTTTAATTTCTTTTTCGCACATTATTTCGACAATTGTATGGAGTTTAAGCTAAACAAATTTGGGAACTGCATTTATTTCTAATTAAGTTAACCTTTACCTATTAATATAATTAGAGATCAGACGGTATAAGCTGCAAAATACGTAGTGGGTAGTAAAAATATTTTATATATTCCTTAAAATTTGTGCAAGCAACTACATTTCTTAACATCAAAAGTTGTTATATTTTTCAAGTTATGTTAGCAAAGAACATTAAAGATAAGCAAGTAGTCACGTTATTGTAGGATATGCTAGAAGAGACGGTTAAAATTTATGTTCATACGTGAGTCTAACATATAACAAAATTTTAAATCCAAGACTTTTCTACAAAGTTTCAATTCCCATGGGTTGTGAAAATCGTTGTTTCGCCCAAATAAAAAAATAATGTTTTTTTTTTCCTGAAATAAAAAATAAATTTAAAGCGCAGTGCATTAAAATAAACTATATAATTTAAAGAACTTTTATAGAGTTCCCCTGCTGGTTATTAATTCTAAGTTAACCCAGCCTGTTCACTAAGTAATACTAATAAATGTTGTTAGTTGTTGGCAAACTTTGTTCAGCACAAAGGAAGTTGAAATGTGAAACAAAACAAGAACTGCTGGAGGCTCCTTGTTGCGGCAAGAATGAATGAATATTCATAGATGTTATGGAATTGTAAGATCCTGTCATCTGTTACCAATGATATATAGTTTTGTTCTTATTGAGACAAAATGATAAGATTAAGATTGCTACAAATTAACATTGTTGTTGACACACTTAAAAGCTAAACTTAATTTCAAACATAAATTTATAATGAAATAAGACGCGATCTAATCCATAAATACATTATTATACAAACAAATGAAATCGTAATTGCTGTTTCGTGTAATTAAATAATTCAAATCACGACTTTACAAAATATGCCATCTAATATAATATGATCAACACACAGAATACGTAGCATATTTGAAACGTGAATAAAATTTTCATGAATCTCTGCAAGATATGTACAAACCGCAAAATTTGTTACAGGAGTTACAAATCAAAATTTTATTCCATAAGTTTTATTATTTTGTCTTATCCGACGGGATTAATAAAACAAAAAGCTTCTGGTAAAACAAAAATAAAACTTAACAGGACACAAATCTTTCCATTCCTTGCTTATATGTCGTGCCAATACCAATTTAGTAAGATTAAGGTTAATGTAGAAAGTGATATTTCATGAAATTGGATATTGCCACAACGAAATTTAATACAAGTTGTCAATTTTGAAAATTTTTATGAGTTATAATTCTGTCCGAAAAAATCACTACCCGAAAAGTTTACGGCGACGATGATCTAATTTAAAACATGCGGGTTTCGGATAGTATCCAAAAGTTACCGATCCTTAACAAGTTTTACTACAACGAATTTTACGGTACGTAAATAAGCTGACAACTAAATATTCCGCAATGATGTTACTGGTGGATTAAAAGTTTCTTATTTTAATCAAAAGCTATAAAAATAATAAAGCATTTACAATTTTACCGACACGCTTAAACACAAGATTGATTACCCGATTCAGTGAACGACAGCTTGTGCTTCCATGCACCACCTTTGCTTTATAATATCCTAATTATTAATTACTGAATTATAGTAATCGGGTTATAGATATTTTTAAGCCAATATAGGGTTTCTATTTAAAGCTACAATATTTTTCAATAAATTAAATTAAACAAGCTTTGTAAAAAAAAACTTCTTTACTCTTTTGTAAAAGAAACATATGGTAAAGGTGGAAACAATTTTTTTGAGACTTAATCAATCAGATGACAATTTTTTGACATTATGTGCATTGTGTATAATGTGTGTTTGACAACATCCTTCTCTTGGGTCCTTTTTATAGGCATCTAGGATTTTTTATTCTATTGTATAGTTTTTGAGTAAAATCGGTGAACTACCTTGGATATTGCTGTACGCCGATGGTATAATACTCGCCGCAGATTTTGTGGATACGTTACAAAATGATCTGATCGTGGGGTACAAAAAGCTCGAAAGTTTGGGGCTTACGGTAACCAGTTAAAAAACAGAAAACATGTGCTGCGGATTTTCGGGAATATGTTCAAACATCCAATCTCCTAAGATAGAGAACGTGCCCCTAAATAAGCTAGACGTAATTAAGTACCTGGGATCTTTGTTAACAACTCATGCAAGTACCACAAGAGACATAGAAAAGAGGATCAAAGCAGGCTGGTTAAAATGAAGATCGCAATCAGGCGTGCTTTGCGACCCTTAAATTTCGCTACCGATTGAAGGAAACGTCTAGAAAAGAGTAGTATAACCAGCTCTACTATACGGCTCAGTATGCTGGACAATGAGAAAGCAGGAAGAACACAAAATGCATTGTGCAGAAATGCTAATGCTAAGGTGGACAGGAGGAGTAACGCTTTTAGACAAAGTGAGAAATGAATATATTCGTGGCTTTTTCAAAGTGACCAATATCCAAAAAAAGATGCGAAAAAGCTGCATCGGGGCGACGACCACATATCACAGAAAGGCCTAAACATAAACAAAAAAAATAAGAGGATAAAGGCGACCACCGACAACTTTGATCAGTACTATCCTATAAAGGGATATAAAGATTCTGAATTTACACATGGCATGGACATGACCTAAGACTAAACAGATTGGCGTATAAAAATAAGGAGGGCCGACCCCAAAAGAAATGAAATTAGAGGCCAAAATTAATAATAATGATAACTTTTATTTCAAGGCCTTTAACGAGTTTTGCCATTGAATTCAATTGGTAGATAAATCCCAAAGAACATGGTATTTTCTTGTACCTTGACTTCATGCTCTATGGTTCTAGGTTCGCACCATCTCCATAAGCTTTTATAAAACATCTCTGGCTAGTAGAACTTGCCAGATTTTATTAAGTTTAACTCAATAAGGGCTTCCTGAAAGTTCACGAATATCGAGAAAAGAGAAGTATAGTGTTGACATGGTCGTATTCGAAATGGAGCTTGGCCTTAATATATGCTCAAGTACAGAACAAGTCTTGTTTTCATAATTTTTGCCAATTTTATAGATGGTCTTTAAAAGTGCGATTCCACTCCAATTCTTGCCCTTAAGGTCACTTTTTTACCAGTCTACCAATGAGACACTACTTACATACTTTCGTCACTTTATTGTGGTTCCACACTTGCTCTATAAGTAAGTACACTTTAAAGGTTTCCTTTTAAATGATGGCTTTTGTCAAAATAGTTCTCTTCTTGCTTTCATTGGAATTTGGTTAGCGGCTTATTTGTCAGGTCATTTATAATTCTATGGAGCTTAGCTGAGTTGTAGAATCTTTTAGCTTTACTTGAGTGCTGTTATTTTGTCTCATGTTGCACTTCGTTTTATCTGTGTGTTAAATGCTTCAAATTGTTTCATTGCAGGGTTTAAGCTTTAGCTCCATTTCTGTCTATCACTAATTCCCAGGTGTTCCAATACTCACGCCTTGTTTGCATCTTACATCCAGAAGAAAACTTTTACTACTTTGAAGATATGGTAATGTGATCTATTTAGTTCTTAATGCACCTGTGAGCTGAGATTTAGGTTCTTTTATGGATTTCAGGAAGAGAGAGAGTCTGCTGTTACCCCCACAAAAATCGATAAATCTCTCGCCTGGCCCTTCTCCAAGCAGATGATATCCTATTATGTGATGAAGATTCGCAGTAGTGTAATAACATGGAATTTTGGCATCTGTTAGTTGACCATAAAATTTATCTTTCTTTGTCGAC
>JARJDX010030515.1:0-11264 GCA_030264735.1 Gymnusa sp. GC000175 | reverse complement strand
TTTCCATCTTTTTCGGTTCTGTGCTATTCGTCTTCAACCGAGTCATGCGAATCTCTTGATATTGTCGCCCCATCATATTTGCGGTTTTTATCTTGGATTTTTACACATCTATGGCGGCCACTACTCTATGATGTTGTTCTAGCGATGATCCTTATATCGTGCGTTGTATCCTGCAAACTCCCATTTAAGTTTAAGAACTGTTTGTGTGATATCGGACACCTTCGTTTTCTGACGAATCCATTCTAGTTGCTTTCAATCTTTAAACATTTGTCTTTCTGTTTCCCTTTGCGCTTTTACCAAATTGTCTATACTTTTCTTGGTAAGAGTTCATGTTTGTGCACCGTATGTAAGCACTGGTACGAGGCATTCGTAAATTTCGGATGTTGTGGAGTCTTCTTGCTTCTCAGAATAAAGCTTGAAACCTTTTGGTTTTGGTTTTCTTTATTTGCCTTTATGCTTTGACCCAGGTAATTATATGATATTTTACTGATATTTGCAGTGCAAGAGGTTGGTTAGTCATCACCTGTGTCATGTCTTCTTCTTTCAGTCCGTGTCCTCAAAAAACGTTGGCTATCGTATTGGCAATTTTAATTTTGTTTGTAGCATCTCTGAACAGCGATATGAATGATCTTTGGTAGCATTCCCGTAGATTCCGAAGCCAAGCCGTCTGCGACCAGGTCCTCTTTTGTCCTTAATTTTCCCTGCATGATCAGATGGAGGACATTATTACGTTTGGGGTGTCGCATTACCATCATAGTCCAGCT
The DNA here is from genome assembly GCA_030264735.1 of Gymnusa sp. GC000175. Taxonomy (NCBI): domain Eukaryota; kingdom Metazoa; phylum Arthropoda; class Insecta; order Coleoptera; family Staphylinidae; genus Gymnusa; species Gymnusa sp. GC000175. The sequence continues at coordinate 10,500 of JARJDX010030515.1, read as the reverse complement.
TTTGATGGTTTTATTGACTTCCGGTTCTTTATACACGCGTTGTTAGACTTCCTTGTTACTGACTCTGTTGACCAAGCTTATGCATAACAATCTTCGATACACCCACATATCAAAGGCTTGAAGTTTTTTTTTAATAATGTTTCCGTGACTGCTCCGAATAGAAGAGTTGAGAGAATAAAGCATCTTGTGGGACGTAGCTTCGGATCTAAGTTGATGTTTGGACTACACAACACTTTTTTTATTTGAAAAAAGACCGACCTAGCTTTTCTATTCGAATTTTGATCTCTTTGCTTATGTACAGAAGAAGGGTGTTCAATATCTCTGCATCTTTGAACAAAAACTTTGATATAGAATAATGCTTCGGTGGTCACAAGGTTATTACGACCCAAACTGCATTTCACTCAATTGTTCTTCGATTCTGGTTATATTTTTAAATGTATTATTCAAAGTAAGATCTTTAAAACGTGGCTCATCAGACTGATTGTTCTATAGTCGGAGCAGTTTTTTGAATTTCCCCGCTTAGGGATGATAACAAAAAATGAGTTGACCTAGTCAGATGATATAATTCCGGTCCTGCATATTTTATTGAAGAGCGGTAAGAGCGACTGTTTTCCCTTACTGTCAAGACATTTGAATATTTTAGATGGTATTTTATCTGGTCCAACTGCTTTTGTATTTTTTGCAGATTTTAAAGCCTTCTCTAGTTTGTCTGATGTTATCCTTGAACCCGTATTACATTGTTAAATTTCACTATCCTTTCTTTTGTCATTAAATAGTTCTTTAATGTACTCTTCCAATTTTTTCAATTTGTCTGAATTACTTAAATTTAGATGATTATTTTTATTAACCAAGTTGTGCGGTTTGTTGTTTTTTATCGCCACCAACTCATTCACCCTTCTATGCATATTAAAATTATCATGCCTTTTCTCCAATTCTTTAACTTCTTTACAATTGTCTTCCAATCACGCTTCTTTTACAGATCGTTTTTTTTTCTGATTATAGTATTCAGAGGAAACAAACCTAAAATGTCGTCATTCAACTATTTTTGTCTCTTCAGTTGGCCTTTGGGTATAGTAAATGTTATTTATGTTTATAATATTTTTGAATTTCTTCCAATGGTCTTCTGCGTTGTTGTCGGATGTTTTCTCTTTAAAATTGTCTTCTTAACCTTTAATTATGAGAAAGGTGTTTGATTCTTTTTAGTCAAAGTTTTATTTTCGCCACCAAGAGGTTAGGGTCCAGAAGAACATCGGTCTAATAAAAATATTTCACCGGTCGTACTGTATTTAAAAAACGTTCATTGATGATAAAATTCAGATTTGTGCACCGACATCAGCAAGTGACGAAGACGAGATCGAGAAGTTTTACACCACCATCAATAGTGTCAGCGACAGAATTAAGAAAAAGGACATCACCATGGTTATGGGGGATTTTAATGCGAAGGTTCGCAAGGGCATAGAAGATAAGATTGTAGACTCCGTTGGGCTGGGCGGAATGAGATCGTTTTGTTGAACTTTGTCGTGATAACAATCTATGTATCATAAATACTTTTTTTTAAACTTAGCAAAACGAAGCTTTTATACCTGGAAATCCCCATCTAATACTACTGAAAATCCAACTAAAAATCAAATTGACTATTTAACCATCAAGAAACGTGTATTGTCTGCATTAATTTTAATACCTACCATCAGTAACTTTATACATCGTTGGCAAATCTCAAGTGGTTCAGCCTATTTCCGTTGATGTTTATGCAGTTATGTTCCCACTATAGTTGTATAAAGATGTCTTCCATAGTGAATTTAAATAGTTAAGGGGAAATATTGTCTTCCTGTCTTACACCTATTTTAAAAGGAATAAGCTCTAATTTTGCTTTTAGTTTGATGTTAATTGTGGCTTCCTTGTAGTATGGTATAGAGTAAAGTTACATGTGGTCTTGGACCACCACAACCCTATGGAGTTAAACGCTATTTCATAATCTACGAATGCTATATGTAATTTTAGGTGGTAGGTGGTATTCTGTTGCCTTTTTGAGAACTGTTCTTAGAGTTAGTAAGTAATCACATGTACTAAATTATTTCCTAAAACCCGCTTGTTCTTTGGGTTGATAGAAGTTGAGTCTATTTGTGGGCCTTTTGGTAATAATTTTATAGAATATCTTGTAGGTTATGGATAGCAGTGTGATTGGCCAGTAGTTACTGATGTTACGTTTACCTTCTTTTTTGTGACTGAGAAGTTGGTGGATTTTTGCCACTCGTTTGGTATATCTCCTTCTTCGAAACATTTATTAAGCGAGCCTTAGGTTAAGCGAGCCTTAGGCGAGGCTTAAAGTTAGGTATAGATGAAGTGTGATGCGCGTTGCACCATCCCTTACTTAACTTAAGTGGCAGATAAATTTGGCAATTTGATGGAGTGGGAGTTCAGTTGGTTCAGTAGTTCAAATAATAAAAAAAAATTATTATTGGGTACCATACGCGAATTTAAACATCTTGTGGAAAATAAAAAACTCATGCCGTGAGTTTACAGGAGAAAGGTAATGCGTGGGAAACCATTACCGCAATTTTCAATTCAAAATGTCCTGCTTCTGTGCCCAGAAGGAAAGACTTATTAAAAAAATGTTTCTAGAACTCCAAAAAGGAGGCGCGTAAATTAGCAGCCCATGAGAGGATGAAAATGTTAAAAACTGGGGGAGGACCAGCAAATTACATAGTATCAAGGAGAGTCTCAGGAAAGGGCAGAAGAATAAATAACACAGGAATAGGTTTGAACCAATTTAGTTAAGAAAGTTTTGTCTGGTTGTATTCTACATATGTTCTATTTATGTTCATATTTTTGTTTTGTTTATTTAAATAGTAGATGGTGTTGCATTTACATTAGGTAATTACTTATATAATGAATTTAATTTCATAGGCCATGTCGTAAATTGAGGAGACTTTAGGGCAGGCCATTTAAGAATGCCTGTGGCAGAAAAGTTGTCTTCTCGTAAACGGACTTGGGCTGCTGGAAGGAGACCAGTCGCTGCTACCCTAATCAGTTTCCACTTGGCGCAAGAGTATTCTGCTTTGGCCAAGCAAAAAATTGAAATTGCTCAATTAACCATTGAGAATATGAAGGAAGAGCAGAAATTTAAAAAGAAACGACATGAGTGGGAAAAGGAAAAAAATGAGTTTGGAGAAACACAATTTGGCTATAGATGCAAAAGTTAAAGAACTACAAAAAAAAAAATTAAAAATAGAAAACTTAAATTCCCAATCTTCCCAAACCAATTTTTTAATGATTCTTTATTTTTGTGAATCCAAATACAGAATATTTTGAATTAAAAACTTGTTTTAATATTTTCCCATGCATCACCTTTCTTGTGTATTCTCACTACATCCGTTTTTTTTATTTTTCACAACATGTTTAAACTCACGTATGGTACCCAATACTAAATTTTTTCATTGGTTGTAAAGTTTTTGATCTGTTTTTACATTAGTAATAATTTGAATAAAAAAAATTTTATTAACTATTTTACTTTTTTATTGCACACACCGAACAATTTTTCCACCACCCCTCTTGTACGAATCTGGACTTCATTTGTGTTTACATTTAGAAGGGCAAGGGGTGTTAAAAGATATGGCTTTATCGGGTATGCACTATTACCTTAAGTAAAAATTCAAGTTAGAAATTGTAAGTACATTTAGTCTCAATTTTATTACCCAAAATAATGCATTCTGGAAATTCTTCATTTTTAAATTGTGCACGTAAATAGTGCAATTATTAAAAATAATAGCATCGTGCACTGAGCCAGGCCAACGAGAAACTATATTTCTAAATTTAATTTTGGCATCAGATACAGCTTCCACATTTAATGAACAGTGCGGCTTTCTATTTCTTTATACTTCGGCATTTTCTCCACCTACAAAGAGAAACAAATTCTTAGTTTGGTAGTAATACACTGAGATACTCATATATAAGGTTCGCTTAAGGTTAAGGGTGGATTGTGCAATGAAATAAACATCACTTAAATAGTTAAGGACCCTTAAATGTTAAGTTAAGTATAGATTAAGTGTGATCGGGCATTAGTGCGTCGCCTGGTCGCCTTCTCACAACATTTCTACTAGGATGCTATCACTTCTAGTGGCTTTATCAATTTTTGCTGCGAATTTCTGTTCGTCGATTTTTGATGTTTTTTTTAAGCCCACATTTTGGATCTTTTGTTTTATTTTAGATTTGTATTAGTAAGCAGTATCAGTTTCGATTTGTATAATGCTTTATAAAATAAAAATATATGCTGTTTCCTTTATCGCGTATATCTTGGCCATTTTCGTCGTTGATTGCAAACAATTTTGGTCTGTCTTTTTACCTAACATAACCTAACCTAACCTAACCTTAACTTGCTAGTTATCTTCTCGGTTTTAAAAGATCATTCATATCACTAGTAAATCTATGATTCTCGGCTTTTACCTTCTTAGCAACTTGTCACTGATTTTTTGTTTATATATTATTGTAGATCAAATATTGGCTTACGAGAATTGATCTACATTGATCTTTCGAGTATATTGTTTATTTTTATTTTGCCTGACGGTGGTCGATACCTGTCATGAAGTGGTTTATTATCGTTACATCTTTCACGATACATAATATACTGTCATTAAATCAGCTAACAATGAAATATGGTTATATATCATTAAAAAGTGATGGATATCACACAGTTATTACAGACATACATTTTAACAAAATGAAATTACAGAGACATACTGCTAACATAATTCGCTTATAATTAATGAAATATAATTAAGTTTTTGTTGATGTCCACAGCGTATAATCGTATAAAATATTTGCATCACTGCCAAATAATAGACTTGTGAAAGAGATTGAAAATAAGAAAATACTGGAGGAAACTAAATCAGGCAATAGAAATGTCTATATAATTAATAGTAGAAGAAAGATTAAAGAAAATAAGGGGAAAGGTGTAAATAGCATTTATTAATTTAAAATAGGCATTTGATAAATTAAATAGAGAGAATCTATGAAAAGCAATAAAAAGATATGGAATTTTGTGAAGAAACTATAGAGAGTAAAAGGATTATATGTTCCTCAATATATACCTTGAAGTTGGGAGAAGAAGAGACAACAAGGTTTTGGGTGGAGAGGTTATTAGCCAAGGCGGCCCGCCAATCCCAACTTTATTAAATCTATATGCGGCAGACCTAGAAGATATAATGAGAACGGGTTGGAAAGGGGAAATCGTAAAAGAAGATATGGTGGCTCGGGTACGCTGTTGATATTACATTGAGTGCGCGAAGAAAAATTAAAACTTATGATAAACAAAGCAGGAAAATATTTTAATAAAAAAAAAATCATAGTAAAACATAAGTGATGCTATTTGAAAAAGGGAGAGAGAAGAAAATTGAGGAGGTAAATAACAGAAGATACCTAGGGTACGTCCTGAAAAAAAGCAATAAGGAAGATCAACATGTTCACGTTAAAGTAAAAAGAGACACTTATGGGAAAGCTGTGGAGCATAGGGGAGGGAAAATTTAACGACGACATAAGGATAAATGAAGGATAAAGCTGTTTGGCTCAATAAACAAAAGTATTCTAATGTATGGAGTTAAAATATTTGGATGAAGGGAATGGATAAAAATAAAATCAGAACAAAATGGATACATAAGGTGGATATTGAGTGTAAACAGAAGGACACCAGGCTATGTTATAAGGGAGTAATTAAAGAGAGAAAAGTTAAAGATGAAAGCAAAAGAAAGCGTACTTAAATTAGAAGAAAGAGCGCCATACTAAGGGAGTTCTGGGAAAAGAGAAAGAAAGAAGGGGACAGAGACAAAATTTTGGAGAAGTGGGATGGATCTAAGTGAAGCAGAGAGGAGAATGAGTGCAGGTAAAATAATAAAAACAGAATTAAAGCAGAGGAGTAAAGAAATGCAAAAAAACATATATAAAAATCAAGAATAAAAGTAATAGGAATTTCGAGGTATATAACGGGGAAAAGAGGAACAACAGGAGAAAGAGTTAGGATAGCAAGACCAAGATGCGAAAACGAAGTGAGAGCAAAAATATATCGGGTAGAATTAGAAAAAGTACTGTGCAGGTTGTGTAAAAGGGAAGTGGAAACCATAGAACATCTGGCAAATAGATGCTTAGAGATAAAAAGGAAAAATAAACGAAATACCAAAGGATAATGGAGAAAATGGGCAAAAACACTAGAGGGGGAAAAAGAATAAAGAAGAACAATGACATAACTATGTAAATAATGAAAGGGCAAAAATATGTAGTGTAAAATGTTAAGATAAATGTAATGTATTGTCTATAGTGTATTGTCTACTCTATACTATAGTGTGCAATTGTAAAATTAAATGTAGGTACACCCTAGACGCCGTAAAGGTCACGGGCGTTTTTATGTTTTTGTCAAAAAAAACGAATATATCTCAAATTTATATATAAAAGTCGTGTAGTATCCACATCACCATTTTTTCTAAATAAAATAACTAGAAAATGGATAATTTCGTGAAAATCTCGATATCGAAATTTTTTATAATTATAATAACAACTTTTACTCGTTAATAAAAGTTATTATGTACATCAAAAGACAAAAGTGAAAGAATAATTATATTTTTAAATTACAAAAAAACTTTGTGATTTCTGCCTCAATAGTATGACTTGGTAGTATTCTCATATAGAGAGATAGTTCTGTAAATGTTTCCTTTGTGTGGATTATGTAATACATCTTTGACAAACCAAATATGCCTTTATAAGCTCACTCTTTGAGCTTTATGCTCAGTTGATCTAATTTACAATTAAATTTGGTTTACATTATTTTAGTTTTTGCCATACTTATAATTTTTAACGTAATTGTTACCAACAACAAGTAAAATAATAATTATGTTTGTCAATAAAAAACGATTTTAAATTACCTCTCAAGCCCTACTTAAAATGCAAAATGAAAGTAATTAGGTAAATAATTGACAAAGCTGTTATTATTTTAAAAAATAATTAATTCTAGAGAGAATAATTTTGTATTATTATTTAACTAGTATGCATATTTTAAAAGTTGATAGTTTCGTAGGGCAGTACTTTATATCATGATATAATAATGTTTATTCCCTTCCAAGTTTAAGTATTTACCGGTTGCAAAGAATACGACCCTAGGAGGTCATAAAGTAGTAAAATAAAGCACTCCTTGCTGAATATTTTATCAAAAAGATATATGCAGTTTGAACGTTAAGATCTGCGCTTTTTCTTCCAACACTTCTATGTGTCATGTGCATACCAAAGTATTCACCGCGTCGTGCAGATCGAGGTGAGAAATTTCTTAGATACGTTTCCCTTTTATATAGGACGGCTCACACTTTTTATGCTCTTTAAAAATACCTTTTAAATATTTTGTTACCCTGTAAAATCAGTTACTGTTTGAATGTAATTGTTATTTAAAAGTAAATGTTCTTTATAATAAAAATCAATAAATATATAGCAATAAATACAATCAACTGCACTTTTTAAATTAAATTAATATACATGAACTGGGGCATAATATAAGCATTAAAACACAATAAAGAGAAAATATATACTGCCTAGTCTCCGGTCAACGACTGTCTATTTAGATAATCATTTACTTTCCTCAGTTGCATGGAAAACAATGCGATGGCCATATCAAAAAGGCAGTCTCTTTTATTTATTAAAATATAGTTTTATCCATCTGGAGATAGAAGATAGAAGAATTACGATTCTAGTAAACTGGCAAATAAGCTGAGCATATGTAAGGCTCTTAGAGCACTGAATTTCGGTGTAAAAAAACGGGTTGGATCCCTTACACTGACGTTTGTCATTGGATAAAAATTAATGTCACTCTCAAACTATAGTACATGTAAAACTTAGTAGTTCTTTACAATATTTTTGGTGGTATAATTTTGACACAAAAGATTGAAATAAATATAAAGTGGCTTCTTAAATAATAATGACTTTTCCAAGAATTTAGTTCGGCGAGTTATAGCCCCCTTCAGTTGTTTTAATCTTTGATGCATTGATTTTTAATCGGAAAATGCTTTGGTGATGGTACATATATTTTTGATTTTTATTTATGCTCTAGTAACACGCTCCGACAGTCACTCACATATAATTACAATTAACATGCCAGGACCACGCGGTCGACAATATGTACTAGAAAATCATGTCAAAATAGAATAATGACTATTCTGCCGCTTGACTGGTATTCCAGTCATCTAACTTGTCAATACTTAAAGCATAGCGGCTTCATAGCGGTGTTGAACGTGGTGCGAGCATCAGCTTATCCCAAACTCTTATCTGATAACATCCAATCTCCACTGGCAAAGGGTTGTTATACTCTCTTTCTCCCAAATAAAATCGAAATAAGATAGTATCCGACCTCTTCAGTCGCACATCTGACCGATATATTGTTATATTCTGTATTAAAGGGTAGGTCCACTAATCTTTGAGGGGATCATCCCACCTTTTTTGCAATTGTTGCAGGTAGTAAAACCTTTTCTTATTTCAGGAGTTTCTCTTGTTTTGTAGGTCTGTAGTTTACTGGAATATAGCCACCTTTGTTCTGCGACTAGGATGTAAATTGCCAATAAGGAGGCTATGGCATAAATGAAATCTTGCAATATGGTGCGATACAAGGAAGCTAACATTATTGCCGACAAACGCTGCATCAATGACATACTGCGATAGGAGGTTAACTCCAATGATTCAGCTTAAACCGGTAATATGATAAAAATGTAATAAATGTTGTGATAAGTTGCCTTCTGTTTTGCCTAGGTACCCCTAAAATTGGAATTTTGATAACGCCGCATTTACTTTTGCAGCTACCATATGCTACTTGAAATTTAGTCTTGCATCTAATGGTACCGCCAAGTAGCATATAAACGGCTGAGATTTAATCTGGTCTTTTTCAAACATAAGGGAGATGGTTTCCCGTTTTATCTCTTCAGTTACTAAAAGTGCTGCCATCTTGTGCTCGGCTAGGCATGGGTTGACAGCGCATTACTCCTCTCGGTGTTTTTTTTACGATAACCGCAACATCGTCAGCAAAAAGTTCAAAGGTTATGTCTTGAGGAAAATGCAACTTTAATAAATCATTATATATTTTGTCTATCGTCTACGGCTTGTGCAGTGCGAGCCAAATTTATAGCATTTTTAATATTAAGCATGGTTAATTTTTAGGTCTCCGTTTTCATCTTTTTCCGGGAATAGCTTTTTTGCTCTTTCCACGACAATTTTAACTGCATCTGCGGTAGATCGGTCCTTTTTAAAGCTATATTAGTACTTAAAAAGTGTATAATCTACCTGCTGCTCTAGCCTACCGTATATAATTCTCTACAAAATTTTTCCGGATGAATCAAGTATACAAAGAGAACGATAGGATGACGGTACGTGTGGTGGCTTTTTTTTTATTCGGGAGTCTTTTTTTCTCCACTTATCTGGAAATACTCCCTCTCTCAGGCATGCATTATACATGTTTAGAAACATGTCAGGCCTATGGGTTATCGCCGTTTTCAAAGCGATGTTTCTGGCACCATCGGGTCCCGGTAATGCACATTTTCATTCTAAAGCAGGCACCTAGTAGTTTTGGGGCTGTTATTATTGGAATTTTATCCACGGTATATTACGTTGTGGCTTTGATCTTTTCGGGAACAAGTGTGGGATAATCCCGAGCAGGGTATCCGTAGAAGATGGTATAGTTATAAGCTTTTGATTCTGTGCATGACCGTTTTATACATATGGGTCTTGATCTACCTCGCTACAAAGTTCCTTTCAGCATAATCTTTTGCTAAATAGAATTGCTATTTTAAGGTCAAGTCGTTTTTGCTCTAGTTAAGCGTTAAAAGTAGTTTCTCAGCACCGCTTGCGAGCATGTTGGTGTAGTCTTTTTGCCTTGAGATATGCCTTTCAAAGCTGGCAGATGGTATCATTTCACCAGTACACTGGAGAGTATGTATGTGCGTGTGTCTGTCTGTTTGAATCTCAATTTTCTTGGGTCCTCTCTACTTAACCAATACTCTAAACAACATGAAAACTTATATTTAGGATTCTTTTTATAGGATATGAAATTGTATAGTTTCTTGGTAAAATCAGTAAACCTGAAGTGAATGTTTACTTTTATCTTTTTTTAATTTTTTTCAACTTTTTTGTAAAGAATAAATATTTAAAAAAAAGTTTATACAAATACAGTTGATGCAAATCGTAATAGAAACAACTTTTATTCAAAACGGTTTTTTATTGAGTGAAGATTTTTTTTTCGCCAACGGGATTATACATTTTGTTTTACATATAAAATTACTAAAATTCTTTTTTTTATTAAAAGTCATCTGATATTGTACGTCTTATAATATGATGCAAGATGACTGGAATTCGCTTGAACAGAGATTGTATCCATCTAGTTGTGCTGGACCTTTCACAAGATTTGACGTGATTCTATTTTCGCACGACAGTTTAAAAGGAAAATTCCTACGAAAATATTTTATATTGTCTTTGTTAAGGGCGATT
>JARJDX010030414.1:0-12627 GCA_030264735.1 Gymnusa sp. GC000175 | reverse complement strand
TTATTTACAATCTGTTAAAAGAATAACATTAAGTAAATTATTTGATATTTGACAATAACATGCTAGGTATTTGTCCAGTGACTCATACCAGAAAAGTTATGCCAAGGTAAGACAGGGAAAATTTGCTAATGGAATTAACTTCTGGTTTTGGAAGTTTGAAGATGGTATTGGTTATTACGAAATCTTCGTTTTGATAAAATTGTACAAGGCAGTCTCTTCTACAATTTTATCAAAGCGAAAATTTCGTAATAACCAACACCATCTTCAAACTACCAAAACCAAAAGTGAACACATGGCCAACACAGTTATGAGAAGAATATATGAGATTATATGGATAACAACATGATAAGACAAAGATATCGACAAATCCGCAAAGAATTAATCATGAGCTGATGTGGGCTTCGTCCATAATCCTGCTGTTTTTGAAAATGTTGCCAAACTAAATAAAATAATAGTCAAAGATATTTTACGTTGGTAATCTAAGAGAAAATGACTAAAGTCAGAATGACGAAGAAAATCTTAATTCTAATAAAAGAGAGACAAAAATACAAAACTAATAAACAAAGTGATAGATAATATTATTAGAAGACAAATAAGAGACGCTAAAGATGAAAAAATAATGTGAAGAAGTAGGAGGATATAAGAGAAGATGTAATCTCTTCAAGGTACATAATGAATAAAGTGATGGATAATACTCTTAGAAGACAAATAAAAATGAAAAAACAATGTGAAGAAGTAGAAAGATCTATTTAAGACACATAAAGAATCAAAGAAAATAACAGATCTAGGAAATAAGAAACAGGTGTGCTTAGAGATGCTGAAGGAAATATATTAATAGACATAAGACAAGTTATGAAGATGGACTGAATACATAAATTAACTTCTTGGAGATGATAGGACAGACAGGTAGAAGAATATATTGATAACACCAGACCAAGTATTCTACAAAAGAAGGTAGAATATGTACTACACCAAAGCAAAAAAAAACTAAAACCCAACGTAATTCAGGCAGAATTGATTAAACTTGTAGATAGCAACTCTATCACAATTATATTAGACCTTTTTATTTCTGGACATCCTCTAAACAGGAACATAATACCAAACCACTGGCTTTGCTCAACCTTTACTGTGATATCCATAAAAGTTAATGCAAGAAACTTCTTCGATAAATATTTTTAATGAGCCACTTACTTAAAATGTTCCTTAGGATAAAACATAACAAAACCTACTAAAAACTAAAAACCTACGTCAGTGACAAGCAAAAGAGATAACGAAAAGGATTCTGAATTGGAAAGGCATTATTTTCCATAATGTGCTAACTCAAAGATGAGTAAATATAGGCAATTCAAATTAATTTTTGCCGCCATATTTTATTGCTCTAAATGGGTAAAATAATGTTATGGCAGATTATAATAATTGTAACTCGGTGCTTTTTTGTGCATTTTTCTGTGGGTGGTCTCTTTTTTGACTGTTTTTTTATGTTTGGTGAATTTGTAAATATCGCGTAAATATGTTAACACTTATGAATTAAATAAACTACCCACTACATTTTCCTCCGCTAGAGGGCGTATTGCTTAGCTTGAATCGCCAATACAACCAAGACATTTATGCCTGTTTTATAGATTTAGAGAAGACACTCGACTAATTACTTTACGAAAAGCTAAGAGAAATCCTGAGGAGTATTAGCATTGATGATAAAGATATGAAATTAATCATTAATCTGTACTGAAACCAAAGAACCAAGCTGAAAATAGAAATATTTTTTTACGTCTTTAAATAGCAAACAATTTGGCTTTGCATCCTTAAAATATCCATGTTTTAACTCAGGGGTGGCCCTTCGGGCCATATGCGGCCCTCGAAGAAAACTTGTGCGGCTCAGTGGCTACACTGCCATTTTGTGGTTTTTTGTCACTTTTTTCGTTATATCTCCAAAAATATAAAATATATTTAAAATCTGATTAAATCTCGTTAAAGACGACACATTTTACTACAAATTAGTTTTTTGCCCAATTGCCTAATGATTTTTAGGTATAAATGTGATCGTCAAAATTCAACGATTTTAAATGAGGACGGTTTTGACTAAAACTGCAATGATTTTGCTTAAATTTAGTTAATTTTAATTAGGTTTTGGTCAAATTTGACGTTTTCCGTTGTAATTTAGTTAATATTGGTTAAAATTGTTATAATTTTGGTCCAATTTTAACAAATTTGGTTAAAATTTAGGTAATTTTAATACAAAATGCAATGTTTTTGTTAAATAATAAATGATTTTGTGCAAACATTTGGTAACTTTGCTCCCACTTTAAAGATTTTCGTCAACATTAAATGTTTTTGGTTGAAATTGCAATGATTTTGATCAAATTAGAGCAATTTGTGTCAATATTTAGATGGTTTTGTGTAAAAATAGTTATTTTTGTTGTTTTTTAGTTGGTTTTTACAAAATTGCAATATGTTTTGTTAAATTTAAGTGGTTTTTGTCAAAATTGAGATAATTTTGGGTAAATTTTGGTCAAAATTTAAAGACTTTCATTAAAACTAATATGATTTTGATTAAAATTGTAATAATTTTTGTAGAAATTGGATTATTTTGATTAAAGTTGCAATTATTTTGGTCAAAAACAAACGTTTTTAAACAAACTTAAGAAGATTTTAAATAAATTTTTGATTTTGATTGATTTTCATCAAAATATAAATAATATTTATTGCAAATTATCAGCAAATTGGCTGGAATTGAGCTCAAATTTGAGTAATTTCCGGCAGAATTTAGACGATTTTGATTAAAAGTGTGATAATTTAAAATTAAGCGAGAACCGCGCGATCTAGTAGATGTGGAAAACGGCATTCGAATAGACTCGACGAGAATTTCATACATTTTATTTAATATTTAGGGTTTAAAAAAAATAATTTTCGAATTTAGACGATTTTGATTAAAAGTGTGATAATTTAAAATTAAGCGTCACGACGCTATACCTCGAGAACCGCGTCATCTAGCATCAGCGGAAAACGGCATTCGATTAGACTCGACGAGAATTTCATACATTTTATTTAATATTTAGGGTTTAAAAAAAATAATTTTCGTTTTTAGAGATATTTTCAAGAGTCCAGGTAGGCTTGAATAACTTTGTTAGTTATTGAGCCACAGTTTGCAGGTTTAGGCATTTGAAAATGAAAGATCGTGCGAAAATAGTTGACGGCAGGGCCGGCTCAGAGGTCGGGACTTCGGGGATTTTTCCCGAGGCCCCGCGCTTTTATATTTCTAACAATTATTAGTAGCTAGGGCAAGTTTTTGACACCAAAGGCACATAATATTTTCCCGAGGCCCCGCAAAACCCGCAGCCGGCCCTGGTTGACGGGGCATATTTTTAAATTTTGTTCCCGTTTGTCGGCCATGATTTTTTAAAGATCATCAACTTTTGGCGATTTTCTAATAAAATCCTGATAAATGGTGCACGCCGCCCCCACTTCCATTTTTCCAACTTATTTTGCAATAATTTAATGGACACGAGTCAGTTTTATCGAAAAATGCACCCACACCTTTTATTTTCAACCCCAAAAAAGTTAATTTATTTGAAATACTAAAATATTTATTGAATCAAGTTAGTTTTCCTCAAAATTTAGATAATTTTGGTTTAATTTCGGTTAAAATTGTTTATTCTTATCAAAATATGGATGATTTTAATGTACTGTTGTTATTTTTCTTATAATTAACTAATTAGTTCCATAGTTTATATTTCAAACATTTTTAAAATAAAAAAAAGGATCGAGTGCCTCAAAATTAAGTAGCATCTGGAGCCTCTCAAGTGGTAAATCCGCCACAGATTTTTTAAGTACTTAATACAATATTTTGTGTACAAATTGTTCTGTACGCCAGTGACAACCCGTTTTTTACCCATTATTCAACTTTTCGAACGAACGCTTCTAAAAAATTCAAATTTGTGCATGCGCCCGCCACTGCGCAAATTATTTTTGTAGCCAAGTTCATCCTACTCGAGAGTCAGACTCGCACTCACGGTCGTATACACAGGTCTGGAAACTCGAGGCTGTTTCCTATGTGATAAGTGAGTTCGCTAAGCGTCAACAGTCGCGTAGTACCAAAAGACGTCATAGGTGGAGTCGAGGGATGTTCTCTGGCAACTGGCATAAAATTTGTTTATTGTATTTTTGACATTTTAACATGTATTTTACTTAAAATGTGCGGTTATTATCAATCAATCTTTGAATGGCGGGGCTTGAAATTTGAACTATCCTGACAACATACTTCGATCCATGCGCCACCTGGTAGCTGAGCGAGGGACTACGAGTTTGAGGACACAGAGTTTTCAGACCTGTATATACGACCGTGCTCGCACCATTGAGGCCTATCAAAATCCGATACGCCATCTGGTGGCGAAAATTGAACTTGTCCAAAGAGTACTGTTTGTGACGTATATACAAATGCAAAATGAGCATTAATGCAAAATAATAAATTCTACAAATCTCGTACAAATTGCTGTTGTTTAGTACCACTCAAGAAATAGAATTAAAACAGTACTCTTTAAAGATCAGCTGTTTGAGCAGAAGTGCTGCCACCTATCGGCAGTGTAAGTTCTTAATATTTTGTATTAATGTATAAAATTATTTTTACCATTTTCTTCCGATATAACGTAAAGTTGAGTTGGCTGGGTGCAAACACATAACCTAGAAGCTATTAGTTGTGCACTGGCAGAATTAGAGTCGATTTGATTTGGAGAATATGCCAAGTTTTCACAGTTATTATTTTCCATCACCTCATCTGAACTCTCGTTATTTTGACTGAAACATTAATTTTATAACAATTTTGTTAGAAATTTGATTAAATTTCACCTAATAAATCTGTCTGATCTTCTATTTTTGTTAGTATCCAATCCGTTTGTACTTTCGGGTATTTCTTTGGTGGCGTTGCTGTGATTTAGTTTAATTTTTTTTGTCGTTTTTGCCTTTCCAGTTTTGTTAATATCATCAGAATCATCGGCATTTCGTCGTTTCTCCTTTTTCTTATCTTTTAAAGCAGCGGCATTTGCAATGTTTTCCAATATTTTCTGTGTCGGTTTTAATTGTCTAGTCAGTCTTTGGGGTTTGTTTGTCTCGTTATAAAATTTTTCCTTTCGAGCTATGGCAGACTGTAACACAGATTCGTTATAATCTTTACTACGGCGTCTCGTAGATCTTTTAAGGTTTATCACACTATGTGTTTTGGTACGTTTCGATCTTCGATTTAATTCCCTACTTTTTGAATTGCTGGGTTTACGAAAACACATCACAATTCGAGGTTGCTCTTCGTCACTGCTCTTATCCGATTTGGAATCCAGATCTTTTTTAATAGGAATTTCTTTAAATTCGCTTTCAATTTTTTGGACTTCATCTGCCACTTCATCCGATGATTTTTCAGTTACATCAGATCCTTCGTCCTCTACTTTTAATAAATTATTTTCTGTTATTATGTCTAGTTTATTATTAAATTGATATTTCATTTCACCTAAAACTTTGCTAATGAAATTTTTATCCTCTCCACAAGTAGTTTCCAATTTTATATCATTATCCATACTTTATGCTTAAATTTAAATAAATTACTAATGAAAATTCTTTCTTATCGTACAATACACATTGTTAATTACTGCAAAACACTCAAATACACTCCACTGTAAACATCGATTGCATCGATTAGAAAATATGAATGACATTATGAACAAGTAGTGTCGCCACCTCTGAATTTTTTTGGCTAGCACAAATGACATTCAACAATATGTTTACTCAAGGTTGGTAGACCTTAAATTAGATTCTAAACCAATATGGCGACTGTTGGCAAGCAAGTCTTTTGTCAAAATTGTGCATTAAATCTTTTAATGTGGGCGTAAGATACTTACAAAAATTATAAATTATAGATGATTCGATTTCTAAACAAATAAAAACGTCAGATTATCTATAAAAACGCAGTGTCATTAAATTTTTTGTATCCTCCTGTCAAACTTTTCCAAGATGGAGGCTGTTGGCATGCCCATTTAACAGGTGGTTGTATTGTCCAGTTTGTGAAAACTGTATTTTACTGGGCAGTGTCCTTCTTTATCTCCTTCAAACGTCCTATATTTTTATATATTTTCGCTTTAACAGCGTGTAGCTTTCCACTGTCTTTACATGCAGTCGTGTTTTATTGTAGTTTTGTGGCAAATTTATTTGTTTATTAGGGAAAATCAGTTTTGAGAAAATTGAGAAAAAATTAATAAAGTTATGAATGTTTCAATGAAAAATTTCATATTTTGATGAAATTTTAAAAAAATATTTCCACTTTGACAGCGTGTGGCTCTCCACTGTCTTCACATGCAATCGTTTTTTTTGTGGTTTTGTAACAAATTTATTTGTTTATTAGGAAAAATTAGTTTCGAAAAAATTGAGCAAAAATTAAAAAAGTTATGAATGTTTCAATAAAAAATTTCATATTTTGATGAATTTTTAAAAAAATATTTTCACTTTGACAGCGTGTGGCTCTCCACTGCCTTCACATGCAATCGTTTTTTTTGTGGTTTTGTGGCAAATTTATTTGTTTATTAGGAAAAATTAGTTTCGTGAAAATTGAGCAAAAATTAAAAAAGTTATGAATGTTTCAATGAAAAATTTCATATTTTGATGAATTTTTAAAAAAATATTTTAATTTTGACATTCATCCTTAAAAACCTTTGAAAACTTTCAATAACCACACACAGACTTTAAAAATAAAGACACACAGACTTCAAAAATAAAGATAAAATTAATTCCCCATTGTTTATTTGTTTTAATATTAATTAATTCAATCATAACAAGATTTTATGAGAAAAAAATACAATTTTTGTTAAATATTTATTTAAATTACAGTATATAAATATAAAGTTAGATTATAAATCACAATTGTAGGCATAAAATTTACAATAAATAGCCCATTTAAATAATTGTAGAAGTTGAGTGAGGAATATATTCCTCAATCAAGGGTGTATAATAATAAAATTAGTATTTTCAACCTAATAACAATTACTATAAGAAAACATATAAGTGTAAATAAAATATTTTAAATTAATGTGCTGTAAAATTACACTTTAGTTAATTGATTCAAAGTTTATTGTAATTTGTGCCCCAGCCATTTTGCTGCCGTAATGTCCCTTCCAGAACAACAAATCTCTTCCTTCATGTTCAAAAATAATTTCTTTTATATTATCCGGATAATCGCTGATAACCAATTCCATCTAAAACAAATGAATGATTAAAAAACTTTAACTTTAAGAGTTATTTCTCACCTTTTTCCATGTTGGATTAGACCATTGTTCGATACGATTTTTCAAAACGTATTCTTTGGCAGGTATCTTAGTATCGGAACTAATTATTTTTACTTTTAATGTGTATATGCAACCGCAATCCCAGCGCCCACAAACCCACTCACTCACCAAAATATGGGGCTTGAAATCGTTTAAAATTTTAGTGGCGAGGTTGTTTCTATCTAGATGTATTACTTGCGTTTTACTACATTCGTAATAGGAAGTTGCGAAGCAACTTGTGTGTCCCTTAAATTCCGCCACATCCAAGGGTAATGGGTCGCAACCTTGTGGTGGGTTTTCAATTATAAATCCATCGCCGAAATTTTTGTTGACCATCCAATATTTATAATTATCCTGTCCGTTTCCGTTTCTTATAAAATTACCGTCGAAAGTTTCGGTTGCCAATAAGGCGTAATAAACAAACCAGGGCAACGTTGATTTTAATTTTCTCGACTTAAATTTGTGCTTCAACATTTCAAGCCATAACCTATTCGACTTAATTATCCTATTCCAATTTTTACACACTAACGAATACCTGATTAAATCTTTGGGTGGGACGTTGCTCAAAATCACAGTTAATACTTCTTCTGGGATGTAATGTTTGCTCAAGTAAAATCCATTTGATGGGTCTTCCATTTCCATTGTTGAGTCCAGTTTTCGTGACTCATTCCTGTGACTTATTCCACCGCCCATTTTTGAAACATGATCGAATCTTTCATGTAATTATTGCTCAAATGATTATCTTATCGATCTTATCCAAGGTTTCATCACTTTGACATTTTTTTGGTAAAAAAAATTACGAATTGTCATATGACGACGGAGATTTTTGTATATAAATTTCTCTACATAGAATTAAGGCCAGCATTATGCTGCAAAAGATCTTTTAGATTCAAAAAGATGTTTTATTTTTACATCTTCTAAAATTTAGAAGATCTTTATTAGGCATTCCAACTGAACCACGTGACCAATATGGCGGCTGTTGGCATAGAAACTTTTCTCTCAAAACTGTGCTTTGAATTTGTAAGATGCTTGGAAAAATTAAAATTTGAGATGTAATTCGATTTCTAAACAAATATATAAGTCAAATTATACCCATAAAGGCAATGTCATCAATTTTTTTGTGAACTCCTGTCAAAATTATTAAAAAAGTATTAAAGATGGAGGTTGTTGGCATCCTCCTCTTGACACGATATTGAAATGCCTAATTAGCCCTTAGCTTTTACAACATTAGGGGAATCCTGAACATTTATTACATTTACATATTTACCATCTCATCAACATTATGTTTGTTTTCTTCTCAAGTATAATTTTTTTCTCCCATTTCTTTCCCTTTCATCAACCCTCAATATTTCTTTTATTTCGTTCTTACGTAACATAACCTAACAATTTGAATGCTAAACATAATTATTAATTTTTATCATCCACTTCAATTCGCGTAAAAAGTTGTATTTCGTGATTATTTATACATAACCTAAAATATTTTTTGAATCATAATTTTTCAAAGAATATTAGCCAAAAAGACCTTTATATATTATTATATATCTTTTTGACGAAAATCGTATCTAATTTTTGATGAAATTTCACAATTTCAAACTAAAATCAAAACTGGAACGAAAATGGCTTAAATTTAACAAAAATTATTGCAATTTGATTAAAATCATTTAAATTAGATCAATTTCGTCATGATTTGAATAAAATTATGAAGAATTCAACAAAATCCATTGAAATTTTAATGAAAATTGTACAAATTGGAAGAAAATTATCACAATTTTAACTAAATCATTTAAATTTTAATGAAACACACTGAAATGTGGACAAAATATCATAATTTCAAGTCAAATTTATATATATTTAAAAGAAAATTGCCTAAATTAGATCAAAATTATTGCAATTTAAACAAAAATTAGATAAATTTTGAAGAAAATTGCCCAAATTTGATCAAAATATTTGCAATTCAAACAAAATTATTTGGATTTTGACAAAAAACGACCCTCCTACATCCTTGTATATATGTATGGATATTTTTTTAGGAATTGATGGGTGTATTATAAAAAAACAAACGCTTCCAAACATGTCGCTATGGGCGATTCAAATAAATTTATCTCGCCTCAATTTTGAGGGCGGGCGGGGGGTTCATAGGTCTCAAGTATGTAGAATAAGGTTATAATAGCAATTTCTCTGTGTTGCCCAGATTATACTGTGTATGTGTAACCACAATTTACCCACTTTGGGCATATGCCCGCCCTAAAATATGGCGGGAAAATTAAATGCAATGTCATGTGTGGTTTTTTCTAAATTTAATAAAATATTTATTATAAAAGTATAAAAATATGTATATAAAAATACCTATTTAAAGAAAATATAGCTAAATACCTACATTGCTGAAGAAATCCCCAATCTAAAGGCAATTTCTATCAAATTTTGAGAAATTGCGTCTTGATAGCAGACGTAAAGTTCCTTTGGATGTGGCATGTAAAATAATCGTCTGAAACATTTTTTTTAATTATTATTAAAGCTTATGACAATTGGTTAGGTTAGGTTAGGCGCTACGGTGAACCCGGGGGAGAGGTTTTAGTGGGTAGTGCCTCTGCACTACCACACCAAGATATGGAAGTTGCCTAAATGCATTTTCTCCTCCCCCGCAAAAAAGGTTAGGTTAGGTTACCCAACGATTTCATTCGTCGTTTTTTCGACTGACCAATCAAAAGTCAATTAACATACACGCTTTTTCAACAGAAAGCGCGCGTTAAAAAATGCACGTGGACTTAATCCGACTAAAAACGCTCAGTACGTCCGTCCAATGATCTTGATCAAGGGGGCCGATCCCACGTTAAAGTTTGTTTACGCGTGCTTCGTATTGAAACCGAATGATGTTTACTTGACTCTGATAATTTCTGTTCCACTCACCCCACAACCCAGTACGTAATTTTTGCAGATTTTTTGTTGCCTTCATCTTGAAAATTCGTCTCAAACAACGTCCCGTGTTCCTTTATGGCAATCAAGCTTTTATTCATCACAGATTTGGACATATCTTGCGACGACATATTCTACAAAAAAATATAACCCAACATTCACATATTAACCTCTTTCATAGAGATGTGTCAAACACGTGCCCACTTGTCTAGCTGATTTGTATGTAGTTTTATTCTCAATTAGAACTTAAATCGTCTCTTTTTGGACTTTAAACAAATAAATCTGCATAACAATAAATTCAAATCCATTTATTTGATGCTTGTGCATACATTTTTTTAGTTTTTTTTTGCCGCCGGGGCGCCATTTTAAATCTTAAAGTGACAGCATATGACACATCTTTATTAGTTTACATACATAACCTAACAATGTTAGGTTATTTATGTAAATTCATGATTTTTGAAGTGAAAACTTCTTTAGCCCCATTGGGCACTTTTTGGTAGGGGAATATCTTATGGGTTCGCGTCACATAAACGTGTCACTGGCCCACGCGCAGCAGCCGTGTGCTGTGCGCGTTAGACGCTTTTTGGATGGGTGAAATCTCGTGCGTTCACCGACATACTTCTCACTTCTATCGGCAGTCCCTATAACTGCCAATTTTTTTTATAAATTATGGTTATGTTACTAACATACGCAACATAACCATAATTTATATAAAAAATAATGAATTTACATAACATACACACATAACCTAACATACACAATATAACCCCCAAACAAAAATTATTCAAACGCACCTTAAATCGTAAAGTTTTTTGAAATACACCGTGAATGTTTTGGCAGCACTGTCTAAAATTATTCAAAATTAATTTCAACGTACGAGATTCCACCCTACATTCAGGTGGACACAAAAGTATCCCCTCGGTAAAATCCAACTGGACGTAATGGTACAAAACTAAATCCTTTCCAGCGGTCAATTGCACAGGTTGGATATCGCCTGTTTCGTTCAACAAACTCTGCCGCATTTCCGAAAGGTCGTAACTGCTGTTACTAATCTGACTGCCATCCTAAAAAATGTCAACGGGAATTAATTTTGTTAACGAATCAACATGAAGAATACTCTGTAATCATCAATATCGGATTCGTCTTCGTCCGAAGCGTCGAAATTGTTTTTGTTCTTCTCGCGCAGCGCTCTTCGGCCCATTACAGGTTCGTCGGAGATTTCGCTGCGCTCGCTGTATCCTCCCTGACTGACGGAATCTTCGGATTGCAATTCTGTGTCGTCGGGAAGGGAAAATAGAGAACTTGATTGGGTTAGGGGACCTTGATCGGAACTGCGACGTTTTAAAATCGATGTGACTTCTGGTTTTTTGTTCTGCGGGGAATTTTCTTTACTCGGAGACGCCGATTTTGAGAAATTTATATTTCCTAATGAAATTAAAACGAATTTAAAACTTTGTGTGTGACATGACTTAACATTAATATGTCACATAACCTGGCATTAGTATGTCACATAACCTAACATAGTATATATTTGAGGTTAACGAGTTGTGTAATGCTAATGATCAATTAAAATGGACAAATTGAGTTAGTTATTGGTAGGAAGGGTGCGGAAGATTTCTGAGTGGCGTTTCAAGCAGCCATTTAAGCGATTTTGATGATAAAAAAACAGGCGAAAGATAAAAAACATCGCCCTGGTTTAAGAAATCGAGCACCATTACATCAAGGACATAGAAGTTGCAGCCCACCTTATTTTGATTCAGATTTTTGACTTTTTGTTTCAGATTTTTGACATTTTGATTAAGATTATTGATTTTGATTCAGATTTTTGACATTTTGATTCAGATTTTTAACATTTTGATTCAAATTTTTGAAATTTTAGTTAAGATTTTGGTATTTTGATTCAAATTTTTGACATTTTTGTTCAGATCTTGATCATTCTAATTTAGATCTTGATATTTCAATTCAAAATTTTGATTTTTATTCAGATTTTTGACATTTTTATTCAGATTTTTGACATTTTTATTCAGATTTTTGACATTTTGATTCAGATTTTTAACATTTTCATTTAGATTTTTGATATTTTGATATAGATTTTAGTATTTTGATTCAAATTTTTGACATTTTCGTTCAGATCTTGATCATTCTAATTTAGATCTTGATATTTCAATTCAAAATTTTGATTTTTATTCAGATTTTTGATATTTTGATTCAGATTTTTGACATTTTGATTCAGATTTTTAACATTTTGATTTAAATTTTTGACATTTTAGTTAAGATTTTGGTTTTTGATTCAAATTTTTGACATTTTCGTTCAGATCCTAATCATTTTAATTTAGATCTTGGTATTTTTATTCAAAATTTTGATTTTTATTCAGATTTTTGACATTTTGATTCAGATTTTTAACATTTTGATTCA
>JARJDX010030412.1:0-11613 GCA_030264735.1 Gymnusa sp. GC000175 | reverse complement strand
CAAACCGTGTCGGTGAAACTATTTTTTATCTTGCAGCAACAATTAACAAAATAATTTATAACAAAACATTTACTTTTTAAATTGTACGTTTATGTATCCAAACACACTATACACAAGTTTTAAGTTTTTTTTAATCACTTTAAAAATTGCATACTCTTGACTTAAAACGTTAAAAGACAATAATTTTATACAACACTACCCGTTTTACCCGGCGGTGCACGGGCACACGCAATTCTATCCTCCGCTCCATCACCCAGTTGTCCACTAAGACACTAATTATTTTTTCTTGATGAAAAGTAGCCTATATGTTAATCCAAAACGTAGACCATCTATTAACCAAGTTTCATCCAAATGCATTTAGCCGTGATTGAGTAACAAACATTTAAACATATTGATTCAAAACTTGTGCAATTAAATTATTAGTAGGATAGAATTTCTAGGAATATTACTATTTACACTTTTAATTAATGCTTAACTGCACGTTTTTTATCAATAAATATATTTTTTAATTATTTATTTAAAAACAGGCCGTTAAATTATAATAATAGATTATTTTGATTGGGAATATTAGACTAGAGCAGTGTCTGCTAAACTGCAAGAAGTCTCAGGGTGTGCTGTAAAGGGAAAAGCCTCAAAACTGTTTAGTTTTTCAGCTCTCGTAAAAATGAAATAAAATAAAAACGAGAGCGGTTACAGATGGTGGCTGAGGTTACGTGTTTGTTTACTAAAAAATGTTATTAACACTATGATTTCCTTTATTCATTTTAATAACGAAAATTTTCTTTTCTAAGAAATTTTTATTTGGTGTGCCGCGGTACAATACCCATTCACCAGTGAAGTAAAAAAGTTTGGAAGACACTGGAGTAAAGGGTTTTACATAAACAGAAACCAAAATGCAATTAGTTTAAGTGCATGTTTTTTTATCAATAAATATATTTTTTTAAATATTTATTTAAAGGCAGGTCGTTAAATTTTAATTATTGATAATTTTGATTAAGAATATTGGACTAGAGCAGTGTCTCCCAAACTATGTGCTGCAAGAAGTCTCAGGGTGTGCTACAAATGAAGAAGCCTCAAAACTGTTTAGTTCTCCAGCTCTGGTAAAAACGAAATAAAAAAAAATATTGCGATTACAGATAGTGGCTGAGGTTATGTGTTTGTTTACTAAAAAATGTTATTAACACTATAATTTCCTTTATTCCTTTTAATAAGGAACATTTTCTTTTCTAAGAAATTTTTATTTGGTTTGCCGAGGTACAATTTTCACTCACCAGTGTGCCGTGAAGTAAAATAGTTTGGAAAATACTGGACTAGAGGGTTTTACATAAACAGAAATCAAAATGCATCATGAGTATAAAAAATAGACATATGGATGGCAATAGATTGGCTAGATATGCATATAGGTATGTTAAAAAAGGGGTTGGGTCAACATCCCGAAAGGTTAAAATCGCAGTAGGTCAAAATTCCGACAGCATTAAATCCTCGTAAGAAAATACAGACATTTAAATAAAAGAAATTTGTAGTTCGACTCACCCAATCAAAACGTGAAAGCTCAAAAGACAGGAACATTTAGTTGTATCCATTTTGCCCTATATTATAAAATAGGAGCATTACGAGCAAAGTAAAAATAGAACAAAGTGTCTTATTTGTAACGAAAAAACGTGCATCAAAAAAATGTTATTAATAAGAAAATATATTAGTAAAAAAACCGCGAGAATTATTTTACCTTCGGGGTATCGCCAATATCTTTCAATATAAAATCTTTACTTTGTATTGTCGTTTTACCATATTGCTATTTTGACAAATTTTTGTTCAGAATGTATTATATTTATAATTTTTTTATCGGCATTTTGATTGTAGGAATTTTGTTCTGTCGGGATTTTTACCTGTCGGGATTCTAAACTGTCGGGATTTTAACCTGTCGGGATTTTGATTGTTGGGGTCCTGTCAGGATTTTAATTTTAGGGATTTTGGCCATCACCCGTATAAAAGAGCGTTTATAATTATGTTTATATAATTTTCATTTTTATTCTTTTAATCGTACTACTTATAAAAATATTTCCCCGTTTTTTATCCAAACAATAAAGAATATATTACAAAAAATCATCAATTCACAAAGATTCCAATACACCGTACTTGATGTAGCAATTTCTCAATGTTAATTTAATAATAATCCAAGTAATATTAAAACAATAAATGTAATAGGTTAATAAGTGTATTGAATTTGTATTTTTTTTTTTAATTAATCTAGCTCCGTGGAAGATAAAAAATCTGTTAAAACGTTAGCTGTGAAGGAATAAAATTCTTTACATTAATCTCTAGTTCTAGTTTAATATCCCGAATAATAATTAGACATTGGTGGACTGATGCATTTATTTATTAATGTCCTAAATTACCGGCATCTAAACGTTTGAAGTTTATGTTGCTAATAGATTGGTTAACAA
Source organism: Gymnusa sp. GC000175 (assembly GCA_030264735.1). Lineage (NCBI taxonomy): Eukaryota > Metazoa > Arthropoda > Insecta > Coleoptera > Staphylinidae > Gymnusa > Gymnusa sp. GC000175. Next base: position 9,169 of record JARJDX010030412.1, on the reverse strand, counting down.
CCTAAAGCACCTTGGTGAAGAGTTCTTAATATTCTCTTCGGTTCAGTGGCTACGTATATCAAATAATTAACCCCTTTCTGGCTATCAACCCATCGATGTCCTTCTGCTATCACTGCAGGTCAATGTGTGTGGAAACTTGTTAAATGGATGTCAATTTATACCAACTTTCATAAATTTACTTTAATTTAATTGCTTAGTGGTACAAAACAGTAGTCAGGTCCATGTTAACTTATACGATCAAAACAAACAGAATAGTAACAATAGCAGAAATGAAAATCCTGCATGGAATCGAGAGAAAAGCTCTGAGAGTAATATGTTAGTAAAAGTTAAAAAAAATCTTATTTTTGCACTTTAACTAAAATATTTAGGTAGTGTTAAGATTAACTAGATAATTTTAACATTAACGGATATCGGACATTGGAGGTAACATACATACTATATAAAAATAAAATAAACTAAATTTTTAACACTAAACTTTTATTTGGTCACCCCATATAACATCATTCAAATTAATGAGCAATATAATTGACATTTAAATGCTAATTTTTTTAATGAAATGGAAAACGCGATAAAATATGAAAATGTTTCATTTATAATGCGGCTATTGCTACATTAAACCATTTATTACAATAATGTTAAAATTCTTAGTTTTCTTAACATTTTCGTGCGTTTTAGCAAACAAAAACAATGTATGTAAAACTTTTTTTGACTATTATATAAAACCCATTAGCAAAAATTGCTGGTATAATCCGGATGTAGGTACAGATTTAGTAAGTACATAGTATTAAAATATTTTTAAGTTCGAAAAATAAAATATTTGCAAAATTTTTAGCCAAAATTGGTCACGCAACATAATTATAAGCTCGAGAGCTACCAAGTTGTTACGAAAGATGGGTATATATTACAAGTTTTTAGGCTGCCTAATAAAAATACCAAAAAAGGTGTTGTATATCTTCAGCATCAAGCTGTGTGTTCTGCTGCTGTTTGGGTGGATAAAGGAAATTCATCTTTAGGTAATATTATTGTTAAATTTGCATTAAAAAAAACTATTAAATTTTTTAGGTTATATGTTGTATCATCAAGGCTATGACGTGTGGATGGGAAACTTTCGTGGAAATTTTTATTCCAGAAATCATGAATACCTTAATCCAAACACCAATGCATTTTGGAATTATAGGTAATTTTTGTTATGTTTATTTAATAAGCGCAATATTAAAATCTTGTATAGACTTTTTGTAAAGAAAAACCCTAAATGGTAAGTTTGGTTAGGTCACCTAACTTAGGTGTAAGAAAAAAATAATTTATAAAATGTGTAATTACAACATCATCATTAAGTAATGTATTGTCCAAAAACTAAAATTTTCCAAATGAGTCATTGTCAAATAATTGTGACATAAATGTAAATTTTATGATTAGCTCCAAAATATTTACAAACCAAAGTTTGGTTTATCAGTTCTTTATTTAAAATTATGTATTTGGTTATTGAAAACAACATAAACATAATTATTGAAATAATTTGGAATGGATAAATTAATACAAATGAAAGTGATGCAATGAAAATCCATAACAAAATTACACATGCTAGAAAGAGCCTAGGAGCAATAAATTAAATGTGGTGGTCCTAGATTCTCCTATATCAAGGATTTTATAGGAAGGCAAAAAAATATTTATTTCTCTAAGATGAAAATTTTTTTACGGTTTTGAAAACGACACAATTAATGGAAGGGAAAAGAAATAAATAATACCCTCAGAATGGATGAGAGGATATCAAAAATTAAATGGAAAATTAACGACCGTGTTAAACAGGTTAGGCAAACAATACAAAAACTCCGTTGTAGATGACATAAATAGAAGAAACTTGTGTAGTAGAGTTATGTTCGTAGAAATTAATTATGTAATGAAGACTACAGAAAAGTGAAAAGGAAAATGTTTGTGAACAAAATTAAACTGAAAAGATCCAAGAGTTACCGAAACATAGTAGAAAACCATTAAAGAACTACAAAATAATCTAAAATAATCGAGGATTATTATCGAAAAGCATCGACAGAAGGTATATAAACTACCAAGGTAATTATAATAAAAGTGTCAGTTTGTCACAAAATAAAGTAACGTACTGGCCACTAAGATATTACCCTAGGGTACTTGAAAGCAATTTCAGGGGTGCGAGTGGTATTGATAGGTATTTTTTTTTAGTATTTTTATTCACTTTTGGTCAGTATTTTTTTAGCATATTGTCAGTATATGTTTATAATTTGGTCAGTATAAAATAAGGGTCAGTCAACTTTTGATTTAATAGTCAGTATAAAATGCTTTCTTGGTCATTTTTTGGTGGTATACTCTTTGATTAAAGTGAAGTATCGTACGAAAAAATGTCCCAGGTGAAAAATTATTATTTTTAGGGACATATTCGCTCGTGCAAAACTTTCGGTCTCCAATTTTGTAGGGGGAGCGAGGGTAAATTAAAAATTTTAAAATTGGGATCTCCCATTTTTATTGGAGATTGGGATAAGGCGCCAAAATAGATTTATGATGCTTTAAATTTTCGTATATCACAGCGATGAAAAGTTTGTCCCAGGTATTTCAGTACCTACAAAGTAAAATACAAGATGAATGTAATTTAGTCCAGATTTTATTTCCACGGTTAACTAAAGTTACTATGACAAAAATATAAGTCGTTGATTAAGGGACTATCATCCGAAAACGCAGAAGAAGAAGGTGATAGGTTATATGAAACCAAAACTTCCATCGACAATAGATATATTAGGATCTAACTCAAACTTTAATCGTGACAATCGTAAAGCCACACATAAAAAAACGTCGAAAATCTGCTGCAAAACATACCAAGGCATGTACATAACACCGGCTTTCAGTAGAATATATGGGAAGGTATTAAAGAATAAAATTAAAACGAACAAGAAGGATCAAAGCGAAAAGATCAACAATTGACTATCTGTTTACCTTTTCCTAAGTCATAGAAATAAAGCTTGCCTACAATAAGAAGTTTATCATAGTCGATTTAAGAATAGACTATAATAGTGTATCTCTGAGTAAACGATCGGAAATATAACGAAACACGAACATCAACATGCAACTGATAAAGGCGGTAAGAAGACTGTGAAGATCAAAAATGAAAAGTAAAAACTGTCTAACATGGAATTTTGGTATTACATGGTATTTTTATATACTGGGATACATATTTTTAGTTTGAACCTCACGTGAGTTATTATACGTTCCTACGCCCTCTTGATTATATTACCAACAGTTGTGTTTTTATTGCATCCAGCCATTTCTTTAGGCGCGATTGCACCAATCACACTTAAGCACAACGTAACTTTTAAGGGTTCTTAACTATTTAAGTGACGTTCATTTTATTGCACCATGCAGCTAAAGCCGCCTTAGGCTCTAAGGTCCGATTGCACCGACCACACTTAAGCGAACCTTAAGTTAAGGGAGCCATAAAGTTAAGGATAGCTTAAGTGTTATGCACATAAGCCGTCGCGGTGCGTGACTTACTATATACTTTATGGTGTGCAGTAACACTTAAGTTTCACTTAAGTCTGGACGGTGCAACGAAATAAACTTCACTTAAATAGTTAAGGATCCTTAAAGTAAAGTATTGCTTAAGTGTGGTCGGTGCAAACGGGTCTAAGCGGAACTTAAGTGTTCCGTTAATCTTAAGCCGAGCATTGCAACGGCTTAAATTTGGATTTAGCTTGACATTGACGTTTTGTATTAGGTTATTAATATTTTTCATAAAAACGATATTTTTTTAACATTTTATCCCTTCCTTTATTTCAAAAATATATTCTAACTCACTTATTGAACAGATCTCTACATTTTTTTTCATACGTAGCAATTTTTTGTTCGTTTAGCGACTGTTGCGACTGTGAAATTATACATATTCAACTGACGTATGGACAAACTAATCAAATTCTAAATTTTAAACTAAAAATTACTAAATTTATACACAGTTGCCAAATTTAACCCTCACTTAAGCGTAAATATAAATGGTGCAACGTGCGTTACACTTAAGCTCTCCTTAACTTTAAGGCCCCTTTAACTTAAGTGTTGCTTAAAATATTTTAAGTGTGCTCGATGCAAACGGGCCTTAATCTTTTTGTACGTGTGGAAGCAGTCAAACTTTTTTTGTAGCACATTGCGATAATCTTCTTTGGCTTCTTTAACTTTTTTTTGAACTTTTTTCGTTTACTATACCAATATTTTTTATGGTTTTGTTTACCTCTTATTTTACGGTGTTGTGCATTTTAGGGATCTCAAGTAGTTTTGTATCTATATAGTTGTTTTTACGTTTTACTATATTTTTCATTTTTATGTTAAGTTTTGCTATTACAGGGTTGTGGTCGGAATTAATCTTAGCACCCAGGTATGTTTTTGTGGCTTTGACTGAGTTCTTATAACTTTATGATTGCGTCTGAGTAAATTTTAAAGAGTAGCGTACTATTCTCTTAGTTGCTATTTTCTCAGAGAATTCTCCTTTCAATGTTATTGTAGCTGTGTAAAGAAAAATAAGTTTCTATTATTCGTTTGTCTAGATCGTTTATGCTCGTTTTTTCATATAGTTCCATTAGTCCGCGATGTCGTACTTTTGGTAGCGGTAGTACCTTTTCGTAGTGAAAGGAACAGGTATATACATCTTTGTTTCGGTCAAGCCATCATTGTGTTAAATAGTTTGTTTATTTTTCGATATCGTCGTTATTGATCAATTTTAATAGTTTGGTACGTACTTTGTCTGGTTCCGTGGCTCGTCCTGTTTTTTGTTTCTTTATTGCGTAATTATTTCGTTATTGGTGATTTTTAGACCATGCTTTTTCTAGTCTATACTACTATGTTGTTGATCATTGCACAGTTATTGGATATATTTCTTCCAAGATTTAAATCTCTCTTTAATGTCGATAAGAGAGTTTTCCTTTTTAAGTGTTTTTTTTCCAAGTGTTGTACCGTCCAGTCATTTCTTTAACTCTTTTATGTATGTTGAATGAGTCGTGAACTTATTGTGGTTTCTCTTTTTCTTCGCACTTTACTTTTAGCTATTCCTGTTTCGCCTTTCGTATTTTCTTTCTGAATTTCTTGCAAATTTGTTTACATTTTGCCTTATCTTGGTTTTTGTAGATTCTTTCTCTTCTCATCAGTTTTAATATATAGTCTGTTATCCACTCAGCGAGCAATTGTGTCTTTATGTGTTTCCACTTTTTCTCAATATTTTCGTTGTTTTTCATATTTACTTTGCCTGTTGGTTAATATTTATTTCAGCTACCACCTCTTCTTTTTTTACTTTGAGTTTTGTTAGTTCTAGTTTCTTTTTATGTTTTCCTGATTTTTTTTTTAGTTTTAGTCTTATCGGTATATGTTTATATATGGGCTATAATCAGTACTATTACAATTTTGATTGTTAAGTAATCATAAAGATTTACTTGGGGATACTGCAGTCAGCCCTTAATGCAGTTGATACCGTTGGCCGTTACTGGTTCTTCCGCCTTTTGAGGGGATTTCTCCCCTTAGGGGCAACAGTGTGCCCATACCACGATCTGTTAATCTACCTTTTTTAAATGTGTCTTTGAGAAAGGGTTATTCTAATCAAGTCTCTATTAAACAAATATCATATTATTGAAAATATTTCGATTAATTTTTATAAATAAAAAAAAACCATTTCTGTCCAAAATGTCGAAGTTATTATGTGAAGTAAACATTCGACTCTTTGGCATAGAGAATAATTATTGAAGCTGTGCCATGAAAAAATTAAAGAATCTGTTATATATATTTTTAGATTTTTTAGGCAATATATGTTTTATTAAAATATTTGTATTATGCAATAATTCTGTCATCCATAGAAATTAAAGCCCAAATATTAGTCTTATTTTGAGGAATATTTTTTAAGTTACCATGAATTGGGAATTTACGATATTCCATCCCAGATTGATTTGATCATCGAACACACAAATGCCAGTAAAATTGCATTTGTCGGACACTCAATGTCAAGCACCGCTGCATTAATTTATGCTTCATTATTGCCAGATCATGCAGAAAAATATGTGAATTCCTTCGTTTTGCTCTCTCCAACGGCTTATTTTAAATACATTAAATCGCCTTTAAAACACATAGCACCATATCATGAAATTTTGTTTGTAAGTATTTCAATGAATTTCTGTTATTTTTTATTTAAAAATGTAAAATTTTAGAAATTGACTAAAGCAACGCATACTTTAGAATGGTTTCCACATAACAGTTTCTTTAAAAATTTAACTAAATTTTGCACGTCATTTGCACCAGGAGTGAAATTTTGTGGATGGTTGGAGGACTTTGTATTCGGATGGAATTGGAAAGGATTGGATCCGGTAATGCTTTAGCTGAAATAATTAAAATAATTATTTTTTTTAATATTTGCAGTCGCTTTTACCCGTGATGCTATCACAAAATCCAGCTGGAGTATCAGCTAAATGCTTCGATCATTACGCCCAAGCCGTGGTTTCAAAAAAATTCAGTTATTATAATTACGGAAAGAGATTGAATAAGATATATTACCACTCTAAGTCACCTCCTGAATATTCATTGGAAAATATTAGAAACCGTTTATTTTTAATGACAGGAACTCAGGATAGTGTAACTGGTCCTAAGGTTAATTTACAAAAACATCTTAGTTATGTATTTAATTTTTCATTTTTAGGATACTGAGCGCGTTTATAATAATTTAAAAAAAGAAACAAAGGCAGCTTCTGAATTACACATTCTGAAAGACTTAAATCACGTGGATTTTGTATATTCAAAAAATATGAGCTGCACTATATTTAAGCCTATTATTGAATACTTTGAAAGAGTTTTTACAACAAACTGAATATTATGTTATAGTATAAAATTAAAAAAAAAGTAAATAATTTTCTTTAATATTTGGAATAATTTTTAATAAAATTGAACCATTTTATCATAATAAAATAACCTTGGTTTGCTCATAATAAAATTTATGTCATTAACAACGTAATTAATACGTTCCACCCAGTATCATATATAAGTATTTTTATTGATAATATACGTATCAATGCAGTCGCAGCCCGCAATTATATGATTAGTATTACAATTATTAATGAAATAATGAATATAATTGCATTCATCACGGAGCACGAGTAAGGTGAGCAACGCACTTGCCTCAGGTGATCAATTAAAAGAGGCGCTAAATGGATAAAAAAAAGTTATCAATAAAATGAAAAAAATAAATAAACAACTAAAATTCCTCTTAAAAGTTGGAAAATTTTGCCATGATTTTGCCATTTTCATTGCACTTGAACGCCGATTCAGAGCTTATTATTATCTTGCTTGGTCCATTTTCTACAACCATTTTCGACGCAATTTTAAATCAGTTGACCCTATTTCAAAGATACATGCAAAAAAACTGAAAAAAATTCCATACACATCGCCAGAAAAAAATCACGAATTATCCAAAAAAATTAAAATTCCTAGTATACACATATTTTTTAAGAAAAACATGCTTATGACGCCTCTGTATCCAATGAAGGCTTTCTAGAAAATAATGTCAAAAGCTGAAAATTCTAAAAAAATTTTGGACCAAAAATATATTTTGCTTAGACTACTTTGTATCCAAAAACAATTGTCTAAAACCTTCTTTAACGCGTTTTAAAATTGGTTGACCCGTTTTAGGGGTGTAGGGTATATGCTAGACAGGACACGAAGAAACAATGGTTTTGTAAGAAAAACACTATTAAAAGATCAGCAAAAAAAGTAGTATGATTTCAGTAAACTAACAGGAGAATAGGGTAGTATGCTAATAAAGGCAGAAAGGCTGTTGAAGTAAGGAACAAGGCACATATGATCATGGTACAAAGGAAAATAGGAGATACCCATATAATGAAGCCAGCAACAAAAATTTGCGGAAAAAAAGGAATGGGAAAAGCTAAACTAAAGGAAATAGAGAACTTATGAAGATAAGAATATATTATAGAAATGTATATAAATATTAAAAAAAAAAATTGATACCAAGGTAGACCTCAAATGTGTGAGAGTAAAAAGAGTCTAAATATTTTCCTTTCTTCACGATCTATTACCATCAAGAGGGTATAGAAACTTCATGAAGCGACGTCTTCGATGCTTGCATGCTCGCATGCTCGACGCTTCGATGCTTGCATGCTCGACGTCTTCGATGTTCTTCAATCCTGAGCCATATGCGTTGGTTCGGGTAGATTTGTGTTAGTGCGGTGAGCTGTCCACGGTATACGGAGCATGCGTTTATATACTCACATTATGAATGCATTTATTCTTTTAGTATAGTCACGGTTCAATGTCCAAATTTTTGCTGGGTATGACGTAAGAGGGAATAAGAACGCGCAGCTTGGTTTTTCTTATTATCTTATCTTTTTATATTCTTGTGAGCTTTGTTGTCGCGGTCCTAGCAATTTCAATCGCCACTTGATCTTTTATTCGCTGCTTTAAATCCCGGTAACTATTGAGCCTAAGTAGTTGAATTGGCTTACCACCTCGATGCCGACAATGCTGTGCAGGTTTGGTCTGTTATTATGTACTTAGTCGACTACCATACCTTTTGTTTTTGCTAGCGGTTAGCTCCAGCCCATAATCCCTGCTATTGTAAGCCAGCTTGGAAATAATTCGTCCATACTAGCAGATATTATTAGAGTATCATCAGTGTACCTCAGATTACTAATTTTATATTGAGGAGATGTTTTTAGCCGATTATGTATAATACTGAGCATAATTTTGCTGGCATTTAGGATTAGAGCTATGGTTCTGTAATTGCCGCATATAGTTGGCGTCCTTTTTTGTTGATTTGTATGAAGATAAACTCGTTTTACTCATCTGGCCACATGCATCCATGCTTGAGATCAACAACGACACTGACCATCGTTTTAAGAACCTCTCTTTAAATAAATCTGAGCCTTTCAAACCTTTACTTTCTTCACTGCGGTCTTCACTTCCGATCTTAGGATATTTGGCTCCATGATCTTCGGTTATGATCCTTTCTGGGCTATATGGACTTTAAGTCTTTACCACCCCCCCCCCCCCAAGTGAATAAATTCATAAGCACGCCCATGCATGGAACAAAAATTGACATGGCTAAAAAAGATTAGATCAGCATCGATTTTATAAATGTTTGTTTGGTTGCCTATAATAAATCACGATTTCCTCT
>JARJDX010030374.1:0-14103 GCA_030264735.1 Gymnusa sp. GC000175 | reverse complement strand
TGATAGACGTCAATAATTGAATTTTTATTGCCAACATACATCTTTAAATATGATAGTTAACCCAAAAAAACATCTGAAATTAGTAAATGAAAGTCGTGAGGTGACCACACCACCATTTTCTTAAAATGCTATCATAGTAGAATTGTTCTTACCAACAAACTTTTAAAGTACTTAGTGCAGTTCGTTTTGCTGCAGTTATGCACTTAGTTTTAATTTACCTGCTTGTTATTCAAATCATAATTTTATTGTTTACCCAATACTTTATGATACCAAGCGAGATTTTGCTCTAAAAACGACAACGAAATGGCGAACGTATAAATTGCGCCACAGGCGATCTTCATTTTTCGCTTGTCATTTTAAAAGCACTTTAAGAATACCCTAGAATGCTTCATAGTGTTTCTAGCAAAGTATGTAATATTAAATTAAGTTAAAATATTGGTTTTCCACTCCAGTCTTTTAAATGTCATATACAGGGCGGTTATTAAAGATAGAGACCTGCTTAAATGGACAATGTTGTGTAGCTTTCTGTTCTGATATAGATTGTGCTAAGAAATTTAAAAAATTCCAAACAGTTAAGAAATAATTTAAAAAAAACACGCTGTAAGTGCCATTTTAAATACGACTACTCATTAGAAATGGTTTGTTGCTGATTTCGCACTTTAAATACGCTTGAAGTTTCATTCATCACGGCTTGAATTATTTTTTGACATATCCAGCACTAATTTAAGTTGGTGGTTTGAATTTGTCAATTTCGCATTAAATTTGTGTGCTATGTTGCAATTAACGTTTAGTAAAGAAGTTGCTTTTTTTATTTGGTTATTTCGTCGTAAAAAAAGTATAGTATGTAACTCGTTTTATAAACTCCTCTAGACTGGTTTATTAAACACTCGGTCCGCTTCGCGTTACTCGTGATTAACATAAAACTCGTGGCACAAGTGGCGTTTATAAAACTTGTATATTATACTATTTTCCACTCCCGTTTTTAAATTGTTTCATTTTCCACTGTTTCATTATTACTGTCTTTACGATTAGATGAAGCAATATATAACAAATTAGTAGAAGCACTTGTAGATAAAATACACATTGAAAATAGTAATTCCATATACATGGTTTTATAAACTCCTACAAGCAATATACAAAAGCATAAAACTTTGTAGCGCGCACGTTTGCAGACAGATCGATCCTGCAAAACACTTCTTTCGTTGTCGTCTTCTCTAGTCTGAACATTGGCATATACGAACTGGGAATTTTCATTTTATAAATTGAGTATAATGAATTTAAACGCCTCAAATGCGAATACAAACAAGTTAGATTTTAGATGCTATCACAAGTGGGAATTTTTGGTGTAAGATACTTTGAGGTAATCTCAACCTTGTGAGAAACCCAAATCCCCAATCCTCTTCAGCTTATAGGATAACTTTTTTAAACATTGCCCCTATTCAAAAGACCGTTAAGTAAATTGTTTGGCTTTAGCAGTTGGAACTTGAGTTTTATTTATTGCTGCAATAAAGATGAAATTTGATGGTTCATCAAAGCTAAAATGACATGAAAAGCATAAATGGTTGAGATTAGCTATTAAAATATCCCAAAAATTACTTTTATTAGTAAAGTGGTATTGTGAACCCACTTTACTTAATAAAATAGCTAAAGGTTTTATATCTTTAAACGGGTTTGTGCCTGCAGACCATTTAAAAATTTGGTGGATTATAGGATAATCTAAATTGATCCTTTTGGGAAAAGGGATTATTGCAATAACTTATATGATAAGATTGAATACGCTTAGCATCAAATGCAATCTAAAACTTATCTGATAAATAATCTGCATATAGTTAGCCTCAAGTGTAGTTGGACATGACTCATTGCTAACAATCGTATAGTATAATTTTGAATAACCTAAATTCATGTAAACCTTCTTATTTTTGGTTTTAAGTCGCGTAGTTTTATCGGTTGTTGTCAACGTTTTGCTCGCCATTGCTAGAAGCATTCTCAAGACGAAAAAGCCCGACGACTGCATACCTTGTACGAGTATGTATGCCTATATAGGACGAAAAAACTAGTGGGTGAGAATTTTATGATGCAGGAAGGACTAATTTCAAAACCTTGTTCTCGATTCAAATTAAGTAAATTATTATAAATCCAAATAGCGTTGCATACTTTGCGTTTCTTAAAATGGCGGATTATAGATAATGACTTGACATTAATATAAACAATTGATTGATCTGTCTCGAAAAAATGTCCGGCTAACGCAAGCTTAAGACGTACCGCTCGCTGATGCTCCATTAAGCGCGCCCTAATTTGTCGTTTGGTCTCGCCAAAATATTTTAAGTTGCAATTATGACAATTTATTTGGCAAATTCCCGGATTTTAAGGATAAATTTTGTCCTTTACACTGTTAAGTTAAAAATTTTGAAGTCCGATTTGAAAATAGTCTATACATTATATTTATGTAAAGTTCGTCCAATTTTGTCCGTGCAGTTTTTTACATATGCAAAATAGGAAAAGAAACAGGGGTTCGTTTGTTCGAGGGACTCTTTTGAAGATACGATTTACATCCTCTAAATTGTAACTGTTGTTTAGAAAAGTTTTTCGGACGTGACTTAGTTTTAAAGACAAAGATTTCGGATGGAAGATTGAATGGACTGAGCTCTATATACTAGGAAGTTGTTGATGTCCGATTACTTTTGGGAAGAATGATGATGTGAGTTCCCGTTTAGGTAACGATCTGTGAGGGTGGGTTTTCTGTAAACTGTTTGACATAGTTTACCATCGGGGCGTTTTGAAACCAAAACATCTAAGAAGGGCAAGTTGCCATCATTATTCTCTATTTCGATAGTCATCTAAATAGTCACCATAATAGAGGCTATCTTCTAAAGGGTGATTGCAGTTTTGTTACATATATTAAATAATAAGATGTATATCTAAGCAATAAATCACTTTTAGGAACCACATCGTTTTTGATTAGTAAAAGTTTTTAAGTAATTTTTGTTTAAAACATAACCTTAATGTATAAAATCCCAATAGCTTTTACTTAATTTGAATACATTTGAAACAGCAGTTTTGCCTCTTTTAGAATAAATCGATGTAAATAAAATCCAATTAAATTTTTGTTTGGTTATTATAAAGTTTTTAATTGTTAGATTGGCTCTAATTGCTTCTCTCAGTTTCATGCCAATCAGTAATGCTCCTTTATCTGAAATTAAAACCCCACAAGTAAGGAATTGATTGAAACTGCGATATTTAATTAATTGGACTGGTACGTAATTTTTTTTCGTGTAAAAACAATAAAAGTAATTATGCCTGTACAAATTTCAAGAAGAAAATCCATGCCAACACGCTTTAATAATATTTTTTTTATCATTTCTCATAATTAAAAATTTTATTCCTTATTCGTATGTTGATTAAAATAAATTCAATTAAAACTTCAGCAGAAATTTATCATGACCTTCGTTTTGCAGACTTTTAAAGATTTCTCTTAAACAAGAGTGTTTGCAATTGGTAAATGGGGAAAATATAGATAATTTCCCAGGAGGATATGTTGCATGTTATGAATTTTACATATCTGCATTATAAATGGTGTCGCCCTTGCCGAGAATTAATTGTAAACTAGCTGAAAACTTAAGAAAATCAAGGTCTTGAATTTTAGGTTAGAATACACACTGACATGACATTTATTAAAGAAGAGTGATGTTGTCTACATAAGTCAGAAGTTTTTCTTTTTACACTTTTGATCTTCAAGGATTTCTGATTCAAAACATATTCGTGCACCATTTTGGCTAACGGCAACACGTGTACAAATTTCAGCTTCCTATGTTATCTGTGTTTCGAGATACTTTTACAGAGGTAATTAAATACAGACCCATCGAGATTAATAACCAAGTGACCGCGTAGGTAGGCAGCTCAAACGACACTTTTCATATCCTCTTTTAATTAATTACTCACAGTTAAAAATAAGATGACATAACTTCTTATTTTAGATTATAAGAGGCATTCCATTTACAAGTGAACAATATTCTTATGGCTCTTCAGATGGGTTATGAACATACTTCTTGTAATCTTGCATTAAGCAGATTGCTGAAGCTTTCCCAAATTTTAATGTTCATTATGAAGACTTCGTACAGAGTAAACAAAATCTTGTCCATCGCTTTAAAAACAAGCATTGCGGTTGCTAAGGAAAGCCAACAGGTGGACCTAGTCTTTTAACAGAAGAAACGACACAACCTAAAAAATTCGTATTTTGGTTGATTGCACCATATAATGTAAAATTTAATGTCCATTTTGCTTAAAAGGTGTTATAAGTCTAGTTTATGTCTTCGCCACCAAAGAGCACTCGTGCTGTTTTAACAAGAAAAAACTTCTGGAAAAAATTCAACAACCGTTCCCGAAAACACAAACAGTTTTGAATTTTGTCGTATATCTTCTGAAAGAGCGAATAATAACTAAAAATATTTGGGTATCAGGGCAATGAATCGGTAGGAGTTGCACTTCATTATAGGTGCCTTTTTATGAAGCAGAACAAAATTATGATTAATTATGAGTAATTATGAATTATGTCAGCAATATGAATTAAAAATACAAAATGGTTTTTATTGTCATAAAAATATTCACAAGTTCACGTGGTCTCACAACTCGCCAACTGAAGTCAAACACAAAAAAACACAAAAATGCAAGTGGAAGACGTAAGAGGCGCAGAATGCGGTACCGATCATTACTTACTTTGTTCAAAAATATATTTCCCATTCTATCACAAAGAAAGCCAAAACGCTAATTCGGGTAACGACGGGGAACCCAAAATACTAAACTCCCACAAATACAACCTCCGGGGACTTCAAGACGATTCGACAAAATTTCTATACAAGCTAAGACTAAGTAAAAAAAATAGGCGAACTATACTATGCATCTGGTTTAAGTATGTATAAAAGAACCTGATTTTGAAAATCCGAAAAGCTGAAGAAAAAATACAGGACAAGAAGGTACTGTACCAAAACTGGTTATCCACTAAAGATCCAAAAGATGGAAAACAGTATGCAAGAACAGCTAGGGAAGTAAAGAAAATAGTTACTAAACAAAAAAATAAGGCATGGGACGAGACATATAAACAGATCGATGGTTACAAAGGAGGAATCAGGTCTTCAGAAGCATGGAAGGTAATCAAGGGACTTTAAACAAACACAATAAAAGATGGAAAAATGGAAATAATTAAAATGGAAACATGGGTCAAGCACTACAAAACCCTGCTGACGGAGGATAGACAAAATTTCATTACCGAGAAAAAAGAAGATGACGAAGAGTATAGTATACTCGAAGAAGAAAATGAGAATACGCCAGTAAAAGTCAAGAAAGCTGCAAAAGAAATGAAAAAAGGAAAAGCTCCTGGCCCGGGAGGCTTACCAATAGAGCTGATAAAGTAGGGACCGGAAATCCTGTTCAAAATGCTAGCGCGAATTTTTAACACCTTTCTCAGAGAACACGAAATACCAATGGAGTGGACCACTGCTTACATTAGCAACATCCATAAAAAGGTGACAAAAGAAGCTGCTCCAACTATCGAGGAATCAGCGTCACAAATTCAATATTTTAACAAAAATTGGGAGGCCCCAGTGACTTTTGCCTAAAATTCACCAAGTGGTGGGGGAAAATATTTCAAAAACTGTCAAGTTTATAAAAAAACATGAGAGTTTCTAAGCGTTTAGAATTAAATTTACTCAATATTTAACATTGTTCATTGCTAAGGAACGTTTTATTGAAATTATGCTCATGAAGTAGAAGAGACATACTGTCATTATTATCAGCTGACAATTAATGAAATAGGTTATACATCATTCAAAAGTGACGGATGTCACCATCGGAGTTATTGCCAACGTACATTCCACAACAAAATAAAGTTGCAGAGACATACTGCCAACCGAATTGGTTGATAGTTAATGAAATATCGTTATGATTCTATTAAAAGTATGGGATGTATTTTATATCCGTAAATGAAAGTCGTGTGATGACCACACCTCAATTTTTTTGTATTGGACATTTCCATTCTTGGAAAATATGAATGAAGGTCAGATTTTATATGTGCATTATAAATGCGCACATGCTTCGCAATTTCAAATTAGTGTAGAATATGGATTGCCTATTGTTTCCTTCCGCATAACGGAACTTTAAATTTTAAAGCATGTCAAGCTGCTTGCTCTTTTGTTAGGACTAAAACGTAGACAAGTTCTATTTTGACGCTTTGAAACGAAACGCTGTACACATGACAGGTTAGTGACAATTGTATTGATTTATTAATTATGTAGAGCAAAAGCCACCTCCAGAGATGCATCTTCAAACAATACCCTTTCTCTGAAATTTATCGAGCGGGAAATCGCATAAAAGGGGTCAAGGACGCATTCCCGGAATAAACGCGTGGGGGTAGAAAACAAACAAAAAGACGATCTGGCGCAATATTATTTGCGAAGTCAACAGTTGTCATTTGTAAACAACTGAATGAAATTATATCATACGTTATTTATTAACAAAAGGGTGTTATTATCTCAATTACCTGATCAAATGTTTAAATGCTTTTTTTTCATAATGATGGGTGATTTGTGAAATGTACATCGGGCGGATGCTTGCTAGCAAATTAAATGAACGATCGTTAAATGCACAATGTCAATTGTGCATTTGGTTATTAATAAAATGCATTTTTTCTGGTTTCTATGTTTATTTGGAGTATTTTCCACTGTATATATTCAGGGGAGAAAAAGGGTAATCACTAAAGCTTCAAATAACACAAGATTAAGTTTATTTTTTAGGCAATTGGTTTTATTGATAAATTTGGAGTAAATTGTACCGGCAAGGAGAAAATTATAAAAGGATTTTTTAGGAATGTGCAGATACATCAAGTAGATTCACACATAACACTTAATTACGACATCGTTTACACTGAAAATTTTCCACAAAATCTTATGGTACATATATTATTTTTACAGAATATAGAGTGCACTTAAAAGTTGGCGGTTAAGTTTGATGGTGTATGTCCTTGTAACCAGTGAACCTTTACTGTGTATCGTGTAACAGAAAAGTACTAATGATAAGTAAAGAGATTTGTAAGTCAGCACATGGATTGAAGAAATAATTACAATTCGAGTGGTTTGTTGTTACAAAAGAAATAAGTCAAAAAATAACAATTTAATTATTATGTTATGCAGGACAGAAGTATAAATCTTTTCGCCACATTCTCGTAAATAATGGTTGCGGGGATATGGCGCAAAGCAAACTGTAATATAAGCACAAATATTTGAACGTAACGCTTTAAGTTAAATAATTCTTGTTACGAGTGAAGCTTTTATGTTACTATTTATGCAATCTTTTTTTTTTTTAATTTCTTGTTTTACGCAAATATAATAAAAACGCGACATCCGAAGAGAAAGACGAGCACATCAAAAGAAATAACTCGATTTTTTAAATTAATTGATGTGCCGCTCGAAAAAAAAATGACGCATTTTCAGCGCCACATATAATAAAATCCAACTAAAAGAAAAAAAATTCGAAAATGTGTTATACGCATGTTGTGTATGACTGAATGTTATTCGCTAATGAACACCAGCAAAAAGTAGGTGGGGCCTATTAGCCTGTAGTTATTTAAAATGTAATTAATCAAACAGATTTAAACGGAAATTTCACATTTTACCTGCGGGAAATTAAAAAAAATATTTTAATAATAAATATTTTTTGTATCAACTTTAAGATTGCTTTGAATTGCTCAGCAATGAACGATTTAGAATTTTTTCTTAAAAATTTGTTGTTTTACGCAAATAAAATAAAAACGTGACATCCCAAGAGAGAGGCGAGTACGTCAGATGAAAGAGCTCGATTTTTTGTAATAATCAACTTTAAGACTGCCCGAGATTGCTTTGAATTGCTCAGCAATGGACGATTTAGATTTTTTTTTAAATTGTTGTTTTACGCAAATAAAATAAAACGTGATATCCCATGAGAGAGGCGAGTACACCAGATGAAAGAGCTCGATTTTTTACATTAATTTGATGTGTCACCTAAAAAAAGGTCAAAGAAATTTAAACGGAAATTTCCCTTTTTACCTGCGGGAAATTAAAAAAATATTTCAATAATAAATATTTTTTGTATCAACTTTAAGATTGCCTGAGATTGCTTTGAATTGCTTAGCAATGGACGATTTAGAATTTTTTTTTTGAAAATTTGTTGTTTTACGCAAATAAAATAAATACGTGACATCCCAAAAGAGAGGCGAGTACGCCAGATGAAAGAGCTTTATAATAATCAACTTTAAGACTGCTTGAGATTGCTTTGAATTGCTCAGCAATGGACGATTTAGATTTTTTTTTGAAAATTTGTTATTTTACACAAATAAAATAAAACGTGACATCCCAAGAGAAAGGCGAGTAAACCAGATAAAAGTGCTCGATTTTTTACATTAATTTGATGTGTCACTTAAAAAAACATTGCTAATTACATTGCGCATTACCGTGCCGTAAACCACATACATAATCTAAATAAAAAGAAAAATTTCAAAAATGTGTTATAGGTTTCTTGTGTGAAAAGTGGTTCAACTTCACATCAAATGAATTATTTCGAACAATGGTTAATAAAGTCAGGATTGCTGCGATGATTTCCAACCTCTTATAACAGACGGAACTTTAAGAAGAAAGTGAAATACATTAATTTTTATACAAGATGCGTGTAACACATTTTCGAATTTTTTCCTTTTAATTAGATTTTATGGTACACCACAAAGGTAATGCCTCATTAATAACCATTGTATTTCATTAGAATTTTTTATCGAGTGACACATCAAATTAATATAAAAAATCGAGTTCTTTCATTTGATTTACTCTTTTTTTTATGTAAGAGTCAAAAATAATACAAACGATGACGACACGAGCGTTACTATAGGGACGATCGAAAACAAGAAATAATAAACAGCGAGTGAGCGAAAATCAGCGAAAGTGTTGTGCATAATGAACGGGCGAAGAAATTAAATGAAATCTAGCGTATTTAATTAAGCCATATTTTAGTGTATCTTTAATATTTTAAAAGTGTTAAATATTAGATTTTTTCAAGTAGTCTTAAAGTTACTAACATAAGTAACATTTTTTATTAATTCTTCTTCTTTAAGAGCCTTCTACGCTGCGAAGTTTGACAATCATCAATGATATTACCTTATACTAAATGTTGTAATCGTCAAAAAAAGAGTTGAGATTTTTGTGGCAATATACCTTTTAGGGTCCCCTGAACCCTACTAAATTTACCAAAATTAAAAAATGTCTGTGTGGTTGTGTGTGTGTGTGTGTGGCGCGTTTTTGTGGGCAAGGTTTCTCAAAAACTATTAAAGATATCATCACAAAAATTCATATTTAGACTGTTAACAATAATTGGAAGGGCCCAGTTACTTTTGGCTAAAATCCACCAAACGGAAGTGGTAGTTTATTGGTGAGGTTTTGCGGTTTTTTGCAAATTTTTGAAAAATTATAAAGTTTATGGGAAAAACAAAATTCTGTTGTTATTATTTCTTCAAAATTTTACATTTTAAAAACTGATTGTATGACAAAGTTAGGTGGTGACAACATCAGATTTTTTTTATTTTTTGAAACAGCTGTTTGGAATAATTCGTTAGATGTGCACTGAAACCATTCTCTCAGATTTCGTAGCCAAGATGTACGTCGGCGTCCAATACTTCTCCTCCCTTGGATCTTTCCTTGCGTGATCAGCTGCAGTAGATGGTATTTCTGTCCTCTCATTACGTGGCCCAAGTACTCAAGTTTTCGTCTTTTGATGGTTATTAGGATTTCTCGTTGTTTATCCATTCTTCTGAGGATCTGAACATTAGTAACTTTGTTTCTTCTGAGGATCTGAACGACTCATGACACCCCAAGTATCTTTCGATAAACCCACATCTCTAAGACTTTTAGTTTATTAGTGTCTTTCTTATTAAATGTTCAAGTCCCCATATCATAAAGCAGTATGGAGAAAACATCTAACTAATCGCATTTTAAAATTTAGATTTATGTCATGAGTACAGAAAACGAGCTTTTTGCCCACGAACGCTGCGCGGGCATTTTCGATCCACATTCCTCTTTTTTGAGTTAAGTCGTTATTGTTGTTTACATTAGTTCCTAAATAGTTACATTTGTGTACATGATCAATGGGGCGGCCATGAATGTAAACATTTCCATGTGTCTTCGAGACAATCATGAATTGCGTTTTTTTTTATTCATTCAAGACCTTTCTCTTCACTAGCTGTTACTACTTTGTTTAGAATGTGTTGTAGGTCTTCTTAAGTTTCCTCTATTAGTACCGTGTGGTCGGCGTACCTAATGTCGTTGGTAGGCAACATTTTTTTTTAATTTACAGTAGGTAAAAAAGTTAGGGAATTTTCCGTTTAAACCCGTTTGATTAATTACTTCTTCTTCTTTACGGAGCGTAAAGGCTTGTATTGCCTATCTCATGACCAGCTGTCCTTTCATCTCTTTGGCGGTCGTCCTTTTTGTCGCCTGGATATTGGTTTTCCGTTTTTGGCTATCTTCGACAGTCAGTTTTCCATCCTGTATACGTGTTCGTTCCAGAAACGTATTCATGCACGTGACCATCTCACCACTTCTTCAGTTTCACATTCTTCGCAGAATTTTTTGTTATTTCTTTGGTCTCTAAGTGTGTTTTCTGTGATCGTCCTTAGGATTTTTATTGCGTTGGTGTGTATCAATAATTATATTTTTTAACTAATGCAGCCTTTTCCCGTAAAAATAAAGTTTAGTAATCGTGTAAAAAAAATTAAGTGTCCCCAGTGTCGACATTTTGAGGTTCTCTGAACAAGAATTGACTATTTTTTTAGGATGTCTGTGTATATGTGTGTCGATAGCGCCATTTTCTTGAGTCCTCAATGCAGGCCAAAGTGACTTTAGCCGCAAAACATATCTAAAGAATATGCAAATTTATATAATCTTTTGGAATATCGATAGGATATTTAAAATATTTTCTTATGTATACAGGATGCTCTATCTAAAATTTGACCGGACGTTTTCTCAGTTAATGTTCGGAATTCAATAAATTGCTAATATACGTCGATTTTAGTTCTGAAGATGACAATTCTGAAGCATAGCACCTTTATAACTTTATTCCTCTACCACCAAGGGCCACACCAACGAAAACCTTAAATGAAAAGGGGGTTAAGCGACACATCAAATTAAAAGTTCTGTGTATGCCCTACAGAGATATGCATTTTATTTCAATATTACATCGTTTTCAAGAAGCACGCAAAACTACTTGCAATTTAACGATTTATGGCTTAAAAATCACACCATCAACTTTCGTACAATAATATAAACTTGTTTTTGAATTCTCTTCTTGCGTTTTGAAACATTTCTGCAATGATAAAACCCCGTTTTACGAAAATTCGCTCTCGAACATGTTAAAGTAATGTGTGTAGTTTATCAAAAACCTTAGATTTTAAGTTAACCCACAAAAAAATCCAACAGGGTTAAGTCAGGTGACCTAGGGTTGATCTTTTTAAGCAAAACATTTGTTAAATTACATTGGTTGTGCGTTGTTTTAACTATAGTTCTCTTGCAGAAGTATGTGCAGTTTTTCTTAAAAAAGAAACAATAAAAATAAAAATAAATGCCTATTTGTATAGAGCAGCGGTTCTCAAACTTTTTGAGCTGCGGAGCCTCCCAAAGGCATACAAATTTCCACTAAACCCCACTTACTTGTTCATTAATTATGTGTATGTGCAACTTGGCAATACCTAACATCGAAGAGAATTTATAATTCACGGAGCCCTTTAAGGTGGCTCGCGGAACCCCATCAATATGATGTGCTACTCGACCAACCTCCAAGGTAATCTTCATCTTTTTCATTTCATGGTTTGAGTGCCTGCATCGTGACAGGTGCAATAGACACATCATAAATGATGTGATGTCGTTTATAAAAAAATTTAGGTGTTGTCCCATCTAGAGAATGGTTTTCCAATGCTTCTTCTGCCTTCTGGTTTATATGGTGGTTTTTGGAGTCTATTTTCGTCCATCTTTTCAATGTGATCTTTCTATTTTTATTTGTAGTCCACTATTCGTTGGTCAGGTTGTAGACGTTTAATTCTGCACTTTTATTTAATAAACAATTAAAACTCCTGACTTTCTAGTGAAATTGGATAACTTACCTTTTAAAAAGCGGCGCCACTGAAGCACAGCCGCGGCGCACAGAATTGGTACTGTCCTAGAGAATAAATATTTCAAAAAAGTTTATATGATTTTAGTTGATGAGAAACGTAATTGCAACAACAACATTTATTTAACACATTTATTTATTGGCTCCATTTTTTTAAGCCAATAAAATAATATCAGCGTTTTTTATTTCTCTTTTTAGGGCGTTTGGAATGTGGATAGATGTCTGATTAGAGAAAATTGGGACACTTGCATGCCCTTCAGTAGCATGAAGACGAGACATTATTGCAATTTTAATCAAATGTCTGGTCAAACGTGGACAACATTAGTAAATTGTGTACAACCAAATTGGCAGTGTCCATATAAGAAGGTACATTCGTCGTAAAACTATTTGAAAAATCGTTAATTGAAAGATTTTAGGGCGTTTACGTGGGTAGAAACTGCACATTCGATTTATCTATGTTTAAATACTTTCCGCTTGGCAGAAATTATTGGAAATTTAGGATAGAACTTTATAACCCCAATTCAAATGATTTATTAATGTGCTTTACAGTGAAAGGTGGATCCAACACCAAATAATAATTGCTTGCAGTAAACAAATTATGTTAAATAAATATCCTTTTTATTTTTTAAAAGACTTTTCTTTAAAACTATTAGAGCGAAGTAAAAACGGTTTAGAGCGTATAATCAAATTTTGTCATTCTGTGACAGGTGCAATAAACACGTCATAAATGATGTCATATGTCGTTTATTTCCTGTGCTATTTCTGCAACAACAATTTATCAATCTTATGTATTAAGAAATCTCTGTGTAGATATTTACGTCATAATAAATTTTCATCAGCCTTTATTTTTCTTCGCAATGTCTTTTTAATAAAATATGTGTAAGCAATACAATATAAAATATGATGATAAGGGTGGGTTGACTATAAAAACGAGATCTCTGAATGAAAAACAAGTGCGAAAGTATCCAAAGCGAGAGAAAAAAAGCTACGTAATATCTTTTAAATGTTTATATATAAAGGCAGCATCCGGGAATTGTTTTGTCTTCGTTTTATTATCAAAGGTAAAAAATGTATCACCTACTAAATAAAGCAAAACATTTTTTTATCCGTTTCCTTATTTCCTTCTTTGTTGAACTAACAAATAAATAAATAAAATTGTAAAGATTACAATGTGATCTAAAAAAGAGAAAACTTGCTTAGAAAAATGGGTGATACTAAAAATATGTAAACAAAATCTGTTATGATAAAAAATGGCAGGATAACAAATATATCTATGCTCTTCACCACTTCTAGAACTCAGATGTGCCCAACTTAAAGGCGGTCAATGCAATTATCGTTTGTCCGTTTAACGCTTTTATTTTTATGTACAAGGATAATATGTAGAGATAACACTATCGTAAAGAAACAAAAAAAATCGTTTGTTGCGTTACGTAAAAAAAATCAAGTGATCATCGACAACATCGAAGTCGATATACTGAACATAAAGGGGGTCTCTTAAATGCCGACTTAATCTCGTAATCCGATTCGTGGTACACGCCGGAAACAAAATTAGTGACCATTGCAGCCTACTCTTGGTCAACCCTTTGCCAGTGGGGATCAGATGTTGTTAAGTTAACTAGCGTTTGGCATTTTCTGACTCTCACACACTATAACACTGCTAGAGAGCCGGATTACCTAACCGGAATACTAGCCGAGCGGCAGAACAGTTATCTTTCTATTTTAGATTGCTTCGTTATACATATTACCTTTCCTAAATTATATGTTAGTTTTACTTTCATATACGAAGTAAATGAAGTATGGTGTTCGCGAAAATTTTCGAAATCGATATTTTTACGGAAATATTCGTTTCTACTCATTTAGAAAAAGTTGTTTTCAAAGTGGTGTCTGTCTGTGTGAATGTTTGTGTCCTCTCTACATCTCAGACGGCTAAAC